>JBAMJV010012383.1:0-23748 GCA_037951105.1 Echinarachnius parma | reverse complement strand
TATCCTACAGGAGCGGCCGAGATGCTTGCAATGGAGATGAAAGCATCAGGGATGTACGTTGCCAGGGGCCTCAGCTTCAAGCAGGCGGAGTTTATCACCGTGGAGACGACCCTGACCGCCGAGCAGGTCAAGATGTACGACATGGCAACGCACGTGTGGTAAGTTGTAGGATTAAACTGCAACATGCTAGCGTTGTCTTATTTAAAAAGCAAAGAATGGATGTTTGATTAATAAACCCAGACTTTAGACTTACCTTTATTAAAGAATATGTTTAAATCTTGTGAAGAATACTGATGAAGATTGTGATGTTGGGAGCCACGGTAGAGCATAAAAGCTGAGTGTCTACATTCGATATTATCATTTGACAAAGTATTGCAGTAGCATACGAAACGTCATGATCGTTTAGATTCCTAGTTTGACCATACATTGCGAGACAAACGAATATCATTAGCGATATTATTTCCGATAATACTGATGAAGTTTGTAAAGTAAAACAAAAACACACATCCTGTATAACCTTCAGAATGATTTAGCTACTGGCCGCCAAATTCTATTGTTGCTAAATTCCATTGGCCCGAGCCTGAATGAGTGACCATAACAGGATTTTTGTCATGAGATTCTTTGTTTGGGGTAACTGCATTCAGGTTTCAGGCCACTAGAATAGGACAATCATGTTTTGCATTTCCTTACTGGGCTATAAGGCAAACAAAAGTTATTTTCTCTCATTTCATTTTGTTTTGTTCCAGGGATGAGCTGAAGAGATCCCTGATTGTGGCACTGAGTCGAACCAACACAGCCACCAGCAGGATATGGTCCATGTACTGGTCCTGTCATCAGCGATTCTTCAAACAGCTATGGTACGTACAAATTAAACGACGGTCAAACCTGTGTATAGTGACCACCTAAGGGCAACAAGTTGAGCGGTCACTATAGACAGGTGAGCTCTATAGACAAGTTCCATGAAATTATTTGTTTTCTTCAGGGGATTTTTGTTGTGCTGCTATAGACAGGTTTGACCAGGGAAAAAATACACAGGGGCGCCCCCAAAATGCCTAAAAGAGCCCCCGAAAAAAAAAAGAGCCCCCCCCCCCCCCCCCCCAATTTATTTATTTATTTTTTTTTGCTCGATTTTTCTGCATGATCAGAAATCGGCATGATCGGATCGTGATTAAATGCTGATCTGATGATCACTTACAGCTTTAGAGCTAAATAGTAGCCACTGAAATTCGAGGAAAAAAAGGCCCGGAAATATGTAGCCCCCAAAAACTTCCATAAAATTATATAGGGAGCCCCCAAAATAAAAATATTAATTTTTTCCCTGGGTTTGACTGTATCAACATAAAATTATGATAGAATCTAAGATGATAATGAGGATGGTGATGATGATGATGATGATTGTGATATTGGTGATGATGATGATTATGATGATACTGATGACGATACTGATGATGATGTTGATGTTGATGATGATGATGATGATGATGATGATGATGATGATGATGATGATGATGATGATGATGATGATGATGATGATGATGATGAAGCTGATGTTGATGATGATGATACTGATGATAGTGGTGATGAGTTGGTTGGTGATTATGATAAGAAGGAGGTTGATGATGTTGCTTATAACATAAAGAGGAGGATAATTACGGTGATGATGAAGATTGTAACACCATATTCTGTTGGTAAACAATAGAAAACATTTCCCGTTTTTCTTCTTCTCTTGCAGTTTGGGGGTGAAAGTTCCCACCATCGTGCAGGAAGCAGAAACATCCCTTGCTGAGGGGAAGTGTGTTGTGATTGGTCTACAGACTACAGGAGAGGTACGTTGTAGTTTCTGTAAAGATTGAGATGTAGAGGGCACTGTTCAGAAAGCTACAATCAAAAAGACAATAAAGGGGATTCCCCTAGCCCTGAGGATCCCCATGGCTAATTTTGTCATTGAAATTCAGACACTCATCGCAAATTATTGTTTTTAATTTGACGTCACACTAGAAAGGTGCACTATCAAAATGTGTGTTGATTGTGAAAATTGTGCACTACTCATGTGAAGTCATGCTATTTGCATGGAGGTTCCCCTTCCAAGTTAGCTTCACTGGAAACCAACTTCCATGTTGAGATGGGGGGGGGGGGATGTGATGCTACACTACAGTTTGAACATGCGTAACTAGGAAAGTTTGTGTGCACTACGAGCAGAAACATCCCTTGCTGAAGGGAAGTGTGTTGTGATTGGTCTACAGACAACAGGAGATGTTCGTTTGTAGTTTCAGTAAAGATTGAGATGTTGAGGGCACTGTTTGGAATGCTTCACTCCGGTTCGAACATTCATAGCTAGGCTAGTTTGTGTGCACTATGAGCAGAAATTGCCCCGGCCGAAGGTAAGTGTGTTGTGATTGGTCTACAGACCACAGGCGAGGTTCGTTTGTAGTTTCGGTAAATATGGTCATGTTTGGGGGTGAATTTGGCTAGTTAGTGCGCAGTACTAGCCAGTCTATTTTGCACTGTGTGCAGTCCGAACCTCCTTTAAATTCGATTTTTAATAGAGTTTTGAATTTCAGTCGGGATATAACAATTCACCCTACAAAATACAATGAAATATAAAGCAGCATCTCATTTATTGAAGGAACCCTATAATCTATGTGTATTGCAACATCTAAAAGATAAGGGTTAGGGTATTCAAGCTCTTAGTGTGTCCTATTGTTGCCAATATAAAGACTGTTGCCGTTTTTTTTCCTAGGCTTATGATACAGTCAAGTTTAGAGAGAGAATGAGCAAAGGATGGTACCTTTCTTCCACATTTTGTATCTCGTGTCATGGAGATTCTCTTTTTGTAAAACCTACCCCAGTATCCTTTAGACTGTTACTAGTCCTCTGCATTTTTCTCCACAGGCAAGCCTGGAGAGTGAACAGGCAAAGAGTGGTACCATTCTGCCAGGCTTTGTGTCTGTTGCCAGGGAAAAAGTCTTTTTGTGTAACCTGCACCAGTATCCTTAAGACTGTTACTAGTTCTCTGTGTTTTCTCCACAGGCGAGTGTGGAGAGTGAACGGGCAAAGAGTGGTACCATTCTGCCAGGCTTTGTGTCTGTTGCCAGGGAGATCCTGTCACGCTTCATCAAGCAACACTTTCCAACAGACGTCACCCATCCGGTAATAAACTATGAAACCCCTCACAAAAAAAACTTGGTGCCTGTGTTCAATTAAAGAAGTAACATAATAGATGTTATAGAGTATCAAGTGAATAAAATTGAAATTCTATATCTTATGCATCATCTACTTTCCTGAGATAATTATGATCAGTTTTCATGTAAGCCCTTTTTTCTTGGACAGTTTATTCAGAATATGCTTGTTTTCTGCATGTTTATATCTATTTATTTATGTATTCATTTAAATATTATTAACTTGTTAACAGAGGAATTGATAACTAATCAGACTTTGATTTTTAGTAAATTTAGTAAAAAAAAAAAAAAAACAGGTTATAAACATTTACAATGTACAGTACATATTAAAATCAACTTAAAATATATGTAAAACAAAGTAATAACAAAGATCAAAATTGTTGGAAAATGAAATTAATTCAATAATTTATGTTTTCTTGTATAGACTGGACTAGAACCAGAGAAGGACGAGTGGTGTGGCCAGGCCAAAGATATCTTGCTTGGCTTTGCTGAGAAAATTGACCTTCCTCACAGGTGAGATATTATGGTATAAGATAAGAAGTGTAATACAGGGGTGTGAGACCTCCGATTTTATGCGGAATTCCGACTTTTTACCTCAAACAGCAATCTTCATTTTCCGCTTATTTTTAATTTCTAATTTCCGATTATTTTTAATTTCCGATTATTTTGAGTATTAGCACTCAATGGTTTAGCATATTTTGATGACATATCGAGTGCTACAGTGTACAACGTACCAATTTCGTATTTAGCACATGCGGAAATCGCACATGTGTGCATTCAGCAGCGAGGTTTAGCTTGCGGCGTGGCCTTTCACCTGAACGAACGCACACCTGTGCTACCCGCAGCGCTAGCATGCACACCGCCAGCATGCAAACCACCGAGTGACACGGCTGCAATGAGCCTTGAACCCCGCCCGGCCTAAGGTAAGGGACTTCGCGCACACTTTTCATTTCAGATTTTTTCTGATTTTTTTTTTTTTTTCAATCTTGCTCTCACACCCCTGGTAATGTCGCAGTCACACATTCCTTTAAAGCCTCGTCGTAAGATCCACGTCAAGCCATTTTTGTGAAATGCAATGAAATGTGGCCATTCTGTGGCTTTTCCGTGGCAAATACGACATTTATGTGACACTATGTGGCAGTTACTGGGTCATGTTGCGTTTGCAGCAAGACTGCGTGCCGGACATAGCTATTTCGTGCTTATTCCGCGGCTTTACAAGGCCCGTTTATTACAAGGTGTTTACAATAACAATCCTTTCGAAATTTGATTT
The DNA here is from genome assembly GCA_037951105.1 of Echinarachnius parma. Classification (NCBI taxonomy): domain Eukaryota; kingdom Metazoa; phylum Echinodermata; class Echinoidea; order Clypeasteroida; family Echinarachniidae; genus Echinarachnius; species Echinarachnius parma. Next base: position 19,299 of record JBAMJV010012383.1, on the reverse strand, counting down.
ATGTGGCTCTTACTGCAATGTTTTACAGTGATATGTGACTGTGACAATAGATGTTATAGAGTTACTTTTTGAAAATGACCACATGCTTCCAAGAGTGCTCACCACTATTAACATCTCCTATACACTTACAAACTAAAATCCATAATTTTGGAGTAGCGATAAATTAATATCCTCACATACATGTACATGTTTAATTTGTCTTATTTCAATATTCTACAACCATAGGGGGTTTAATATGTGCTCTAACAATAATATTGAAAGTGATATAATTGTTTCATGCAAAAGAGACCCTTTGTTTTTGTTATGGTATTGAAGAAAAAAAACATCCATAATTGTTCTAATGCTCAAAATTAATGCAGGCCCGATGGCCTTGGTCCACTCAAATTTGGCACCGGGCAACAAAAATGTAATTGATGCAAATCTTTACAGAATTGTCGTTTTTCTTTGTTTTGGGCCAACACATTCAGATTTCAGGCCACTAAAATGTGGAAAATCATGTTTTTACTTGCCTGACTGGTCCAGAAAGAAAACAAGTTCATTTCTGGCATTGATTTATCCTTACAGTCCCCTAGATGACATCATTGACCGGCTAGGTGGACCGTCCTGTGTAGCTGAAATGACCGGTAGGAAGGGGCGAGTGGTCAGAACGGAGAGGAGTGACACAGAGTGCCAGTATGAGCTGAGATCGGGAGAGTCGGGGGATGTCGACAGCCTCAACGTTCAAGAGGTGATTATTCCCCCAAAAAAAAATAAAAATACAAATAAATAAATAAATGAAATAAAAATAATAATAATGATATTAAATAAATTAAATAAAATAAATAAATACAATTTATAAACATTTTCAAGAATTTAATAAAAACAAATAAAAAAAATGAAAATAAAAAATAGAAAATGAAAAATGAAAAATAATAAAAAATAATAATAATAATTCTACATTTGATCATAAACTGATTGGAAGGTTGGGTTGCTTTAGGTGGAGAGGTAGGGGCAAAATATTATGCCAAGCTGAAAACCGTTGGCGGATGTCCACAGCTTGAATATGGAAACATTTTGGATAACCAATGTACATGTATGTTTACAAAAACATGTACGACATTGACGATTACTTCAAAATGATTTGTCAGCTACAAAATAAATTTAACTGACTTCTCTAACAGCACGATAACTACATGAGTGGTCATAAATTTTTGGCGATTTTATCCGATGCTGAAAGTACAGGGATATCTGTAATTGCTTGTTTATGGACGTGCATTAAAAAACAATGTTTACAACGTTATATAACATAGGGAAACTGACCAGAAAGATATAAATATAAATGCACTTGAGCAAAGGAAAAAGGGCTTCCCCAGCATTTTAACCAGAGACCTCCAGATTGCTAGACCAACTCTCTACCAACTGAGCTACAATGCTCTGGTGATGGTTGTTTATCCCTGAAATCCTTTTCAATGCTTCAAGGTTTCAGGGACGAAAAACCATCAAAGCTTTCTAGCTCAGCTGGTAGAGGACAGGTCTAGCAATCCGCAGGTCTCGGGTTCGAATCCCGAGGAATCCTTATTTTCTTTGCTCATTTTCATTTTGAATTCTCTTTCAGCGCAATAACTTCATGAGTGGTCGTAAATTGGTTGCGATCATATCGGACGCTGCGAGTACTGGGATATCTCTCCACGCCGACACGCGAGTGGCCAATCAGAGACGGCGAGTCCATCTGACCATCGAGCTGCCGTGGTCAGCTGATAAGGCCGTCCAGCAGATGGGACGATCTCATCGGTCAAACCAGAGCAGGTCAGTAGCATGGACAATACTCTTAAGCCCTCTGCAGACAGAGCTGACTCGACCCGATCCGACTGGTTTTCATTCGGATCGGCTCAGTTTTCAGTGCCTCGCGACATACATTTTGCCAGTCTAGAGACAGTCAGATACAAGTCGGGGCCAATTCAACACGATGAGTCGGCTCCGACCGACCAGGCCCGACTCTAGCCTGTTTGAAACCAATCGGGTCGAATCGGCTCTGTCTGCGCCGGGCTTTAGGACTGAGTTTCAAATTTGTATGCCTCCGCAACGAAGTGGCCAGAGGCATTATGTTTTTAGGTTGTCCGTCTGTAAGTTCGTACATCCCATTCCTGTTATCGCAATATCTCAAGTACTAATTTGATGGATTACCACCAAACCTGCCTGTATGTATCTTGAGCCAATGAGCTGATTATTTTTTGGGGTCATGAGGTCAAAGGTCAAAAGCTGTCCATCAGATGTGATGATCACATCAGTCAAACCAGAGCAGGTCAGTCTGTAGCATCGACAGTGCTCTTTAATAGATGGGTAATAGACACTTTTCAATTGCAAGTGTACTTTGTAAAATGTAAAATGGTAAATATATCATATTATTATTAAAACAGGTACATCAGTCACATAATACCAAATAAAATGCCAAATTTACATGTTGAGCGAAGATAGAGAAGGAATAGGCAGAAAATAAGACAGTTACAATTAACCCATTCAGGACTGGTCCTGAAAATACTCTGGCTAGGGTCTATGGAGAATACGTGTTATAGCAAAATCGATCGGTCCTGAACGGGTTAATACCTTTGTTAGTCTTTTGTAGAAAAATATTCATGAATCTAATGAGTTGTATTTTGTTTGCCTCTTTCAGTGGTCCGCTGTACAAGCTGCTGACAACCAACGTTGGAGGAGAGCGGCGCTTTGCTTCAGCTGTTGCCAAGAGACTTCAGTCGCTAGGTGACTATATTACTGACTTCATTGAAATTTGTCGCACTAATTTGAAATAAAGTGAAATTGATGTCAGATTTGATCACCTACTGCCCATTGATTTGTTAACGTACGATGACACGTCATAACTCACACATTTCAGTCCATGATATCTGGTTCTTTGGATGCTTTAGGTCTATATTTGTAAGTGGGTTTTACATGTGACGGAGGGCCTAAACAGTAATGGTGTGACCTAACCCGAGTGACCTACATCAATGTTATCTGCATATATGTACTTCAGAATTTAACGATCATAAATATCTCCATAATATGGGAGACATTTGAAAAATTAAAAGCCATGTCATTCTTCTGTCGAAGCGAACAACACGGTACAAGAGAAATGTGTTCCAAGTTCCAAGTGATTTTGGTTGAATTTGACAAAGTTTATGAATGACTTAAAGAATCATTTGTGTTTTATATTTCATTATTATTGAACATGTAACATGGTAATAAAAGGGTCAATGTTTGTTTATCTTTTGGTAGGTGCCCTTACCCAGGGAGACAGGACTGGGACAGGACAGGGCGACGACGGGTGCAGATCTAACACAATTCAACTTTGAAACCACTAATATTCAGAAATCATTCTTGTTATTTTGTTATTATTGAATATGACCATGTCATGGTAATAAAAGTTTCAATTCATGTTTTTTCTCTTTCCATAGGTGCCATTACACAGGGAGACAGGAGGGCGGCAACGGGTGCAGATCTTACACAGTTTAACTTTGTCACACCCTACAGACATGTTATACCATTCTTTAAGTTTTGAAAATGTTCATGTGTGTTTTCTTCAATCATACAATTAATATTTTTAGCGGGATTTCATCTCTAATTACAACTCATTGTGAACTCATTATTATTTATCATGTGTCATGGTAATAAATGAATTAATTCTTGTTTGTTTTATCTTTCCATAGGTGCCCTTACACAGGGAGATAGGAGGGCCGCAACGGGTGCAGATCTGACGCAATTCAACTTTGACACGCCCTACGGACGCTCGGCTCTACGCACCATGTACAATGCTATCAGCAAGGTAAAAGCTGCTAACTTTTATTGTAGTTCTTGACGTTGTGAAAATGTCCCATGCATGCTTTAAGAGGGCTTTGTTCTTTCCTCTGTTGACAGTTGTAAAATGTAAAAATATCTGAAATTCAAACATGGAGGAAACTGACCAGCAATATATGAAATAGTTGAAAAATGAGCAAAGGGAATTGAGTACAGACCTAACACAGTTAAACTTTGACACGCCCTACGGCCGCTCGGCTCTACGCACCATGTACAATGCTATCAGCAAGGTAAAAGCTGCTAACTTTTTACACCATGTTCATTTGTATGTTCTGCAGTCATACCATTCACATTAAAATAATTAAATTATGATATGTGACTGGCTATAGCAAAACCCGGCACTTGTCGGTAAAAATCAAAATATAGATTTTCATACCATTACAAAGGCCTCATCACAAGCTTTTATTTGATGCTTTGTTCTAACTGATTGGTCAATAATTAACGAAGATATGATTGTTTCAATTTTACAATCATAGTTCTTTTACACACACATTGTGTGAACTGAAAATGTCCATTCCTTCAAAACATGAATTACCGACAAGTGCCGGGTTTTGCTGTAGCCGGTCACATATTTTAAGGAAAGTCTAGTTTAGCAGCAGCCTCAACAACAGCAGTTACCTAACCCGCTCTTGTTAGTGCACTCTCAGATGACATTGCATATATGTCATGTGCCATAAACACAACAAAACATGGCATCCTCCAGTGGTCAGTCAAAACAAATGAAAGTGGTTTAACAAATATTGATTATTTCCATTATTAGTGATACCCAAAAGGGGGAAAAAAAGTGTGATGCTATAGCGAAACCCTGCACTTGTTGGTAAAAATCCAAATGTAGAGTTGCATACTATTAGAAAGGCCTAGTAACAACCTTTCTTTTGATGTTTTTTTCTAACAAATTGGTCAATAATTGGCGAAGATATGATTGGACTTCGCAGAGTTCAATGATCTGTAATCTAGTACATGTTGTTCCTGTTTTGTTTTTAGAGAGAGCTTGTTGGAGGGGTCCCACTGAGTCTGATGACCAGGGGCTTGATGGACTTTGCAGAGTTCAATGATCACATGGGGGTAAGTTGATTAAGTCCTTTTTTATATCCTCTCCAATAAAGTAAACATTAAAATTCTACATGGATGTATTTTTTTTACAGGAGGATGATTTTTGTAAATGTATGAATATAAAATAAAATGCCAGTATAGACATTCTGATATTGCAAGACATTTTTAAACAGTTTTCATGCCTCCGCAACAAAGTGGCCAGACTCCAGAGGTATTATGTTTTCGGGTTGTCCATCCGTCCGTCCATGCATCCCATTCTCTCTTAATACGCAATATCAATATTTGTTTTAGATTAAAATACATATCTCTCAACTGCTTTTATCATTCAGGATTGCCTGGTGCAGATGGATGTAGCTAAACTGGTTGATACCAGTCTGGTGATCCAGGAGAAGGATCAGAAGGGGGTCAGCAAGTTCCTCAATAGGATCCTGGGCCTGCCCGTTGCGAGACAAAACATGGTGAGTACTAACCAGGGGGGTGCCACTCTGCCACACTGGACACGATTTTTGTAGACCTGAATGACCGTTTCTCTACGTCACAGAATTGCATTGAGAGTTACGGGGAACTACATGAACCATTCACAGAGCAGTTCACTACGCGTCCTCACCGGATCGAGGTCAATAAAACAAGTTTATATGCATACGTCACTATGGATCACATTGTTCTCATACACATGATAAAATCTAGGACAGTGCGCAGGAAAATAAGCGTGACAGGCTACACGCTTCACAGAATGATGATTGGTCAAGTCTTTCTAGGTTAATATGCGATGACATAAAGAAACTGTCATTGGAGGCTTCTCCATCTTGCCCATGTACAAAGTATATGGGGCATGTGACTTGCACGTGATAATTTGACCTTCTATTTATAAACGAGTGTTTGATTATTCATAACTCCATGGTATTAACGGTACCCATTGCCTATGGGAACCTGGTGGGCCATGTATTAACTGTATGGGGATTGAAAATACTAGTAGAGAACAGGTAAATTAATGCTTTAAATGTGGTTCTAAATTGGATGCACGGTACCATCTTGCAAACACAAAGCAAACAGTGCTAAGTACCACAACAAGGCCCCATACCATAAATAATTGTATGCTCAATTGATCGATCGATTGATCGCGCAAATAATTTATTGTTCATACAATCAATTTATATGGAATATTGACTTTAGGGGGACCTGATAGATTTGTGTATAGTGCTCAAGAATACAATACACAATTAAGTGTAAACTCTAATTATGCATACAGTTATGAATTTGTAAGAAGATAACATTGTATCTTTCAGATGAAGAATTATTAAGCATTATCCTACATTGTGTTTATCTTGTCTTTCTTTGTTTTCCATTCTTGATGTGCAGATTTTCACCTATTTCTTTGGATGTCTGCAAGCTTCTATCGCCACAGCTAAGAAAGAAGGGAGGTAAGTTTGATCTGGGTACATTTTCTGTAAAAAATGTAAGGCTTAACCATCATCATCATTGTCATCATCATCATCATCATCATCATCATCATTGTCGCCGTCATCATCATTGAATTGAATTGATCATTTATTTCAAATCTCATAAAAAACAATAACATTAACAAATCACAATAAAATTTACAAAATTTAACAACAGATAAATACAATTATGAGAATGAGGAGACAGCTAGAAAGAGCAAAATAGCCTCATTAATGCTGTCATCGTCATCATTGTCGCCATCTCCATCATCATCACCCCCACTATCATCATCATCATAATCATCATCGTCATGCATAAATGCAATTCAGAAAATGTGCCAAAATGCGCTATCTGCATATTTTCTAACTACAACTTGCTTTTGATCGTAACTCTTTATGCAACACCCGCCCGGTTGATAATGGTAGAAATTATGCTGATTTCTTTTGATATTATGTATTTCTTTTTTCAGGTATAATGAATGCTTGGTTGACATCATGGCATCGTCCATTGATATGATGGGGATGCCCAGGCAGGTCTTTAAGGAAGCTAAATGCGCAAATCTGATTGGTTTAAATGCACAGATTTTCTAACTAAAACTTGCGTTTGATCACAACTCTTTATACAACACCCGCCAAGTTGATAATGTAGACATTATGCAGATTTCTGTTGATATTATGTATTTCTTTTTGCAGGTATAACGAAGGCTTGGTTGACATCATGGCATCGTCCATTGATATGATGGGGGAGCCCAGGCAGGTCTTCAAGGAAGCTAACACAAGCACACCTGTCAAGTGAGTTTGTATTTGTTTTACTCTCCGAGTGCCAAATAAAATTGCAAATACCTAAACAAAGTTTAAAGGGAACCACCACCTAATAATAATATTCTTATAAATGAAATGTGATAGTTTTAGTACCGTATTTGTCGGTGTATTACCCGCTCCGGTGTATTAACCGCATCCCTAACTTTTGGGGTTTTCCATGAAAAAAAATAAATTTGATAGTAAAATTCTTGATTTTTAGATGGTCAAAATGTGCCGAGGATAAGTAAAAAACATAATTCTTTTCCAGAGAGTTTTGGTCTATGAAATATAATTCAATTTACTGAAGTCTCTGAAGCACATAAAGGAAATTATGAGCCCCTTCCCCGATCAATCCGTTAGATTTGTTGAGTAATCGAGTTTACCAGAAAATACAACACGGAACACTATACATGGGACTGTAATAAATTCTAGCAGAAAAACGAAGACAAAACAACAAAAATTAATTAAAAAGGAGATAAAAAAACTGTACCTTGATATGTTATTCCTTCTTACAAGTTCAGATTTGGTTAAATCTACCCTTGAAAATTGTTTTCAAGGGTTGAAAATTGTTTTTGGAGATGAAAAATTGCGATCGTATTAAACTTGCAAGTGCTGGTACTGTGCAGGTTTGATTTGACTGAAATTAGCAATCAATCACGATAGGATTGGCTAACTTCAGTCAAGACTGAAATTAGCCATGAATCCCGAATCAGTCTTGACTGATTGAAAACTCATCATAGTACGCGTCTACCCTGCTTCTATTGTTTCCAAACAAACATACACGGGTATAGAATTGGCGCTTACGGAACCATCGGCCCTGTTCCGCGAGTTTGGGTGAATAATTGCAGTTTTATGAATAACACAACCCTATGCAAAGTGTTGGACATCTGTTGGATATGAAACAAATGTACTAAAACATATAACCCTGTGCTGTTATATGCATGGTGGTTCCCTTTAATCTCTCTATTCTTCTGCAATAAATAGAAGCTTGGTTAGTAGTCACCTATTATTTACTTGAAGGAGCAAATCAATCGATCTGGTTCCATTTATATTGTGAATAGAGTGGACATTGGCACTCAGAGGCTTACATAGATTTATTATTTGTTTGTATTATGTATTGTTATTATTGTATCATTAATTCACAAGGAAAAATGACTAGGGTCAAAATAAAAGCAACACATAAGGAGCAACAAATGTTGGCTTTGGGAAGAATTCATACCGGTGACTAATTTTAAACTGCATTGACAAAAAAGAATAACTGACATGAGGGTAAAATCCTTTGAAAAATATAGGTACCATTTTTAAAGTCCTTTGTATGACCCGGTCTGGGTTCGAACCTAGCACCTCCTGTGTATTAGGCTGACACTCTAACCGCTAAGCCACCATGCCTAGTGAACAATCATAATTTTGTCCTGTATTCATCATCAGGCATGTGTCGCTGGAGGTTGACCGTGGAATGAGCTGGGAGGCTGCCGTCAAGCGAGCAGACAACTTTGAGGGTCAGCATGATGGCTTCTACCGGTCCAAGCGGGAGCAGTTTGGCCGTTACATGTACCTTCTGGCGACCAAGAAACAGAACTCAAACTCCATCTTCAAGGTAGCAAGGTGAATTTAAATAGAGTAAATTCAAACACGAAGGAAACTGTAGTCAATTAATTACGTAGTCTGAGGGGTGTTTCACAAAGATTCTAAGTTGAATTTAACTCTAATTTGGACCTAACTATTATGGAAATCCATTTGTTGCCTTGGAATAAAAACATTTTCAAAAGGAGGTGGTCTTTATATGCGGCTGACCAAATAATGAAATATTTAAATACAAAAATGTGTTTGTTTATCCGCCAGGCCCAACACGGGTGTGTCTGGCTTTGAGGAAGACATCTCTGATCTGCTGATGAGGTACAGTCCAGTGGACAGGGAGGATGCAGGTAAGAGTAGAGGGAAAGAAAGAGTCTTGTCAAACTGAATGTTTGTGGCTTAAACTTGTGTGTTATTGTTGAAAAAAAAAGAAGTTATCATTCTGCCATGCTCAACCCTCAATGGGCCAGTATTTAGTTAGTTAAAGTCCTTCCCGTGCCAATTTTGGCACATAAGGCGGCGCCTATCGCCGATTCATTAGCCCTAGGCCACACGTCGACTAAATGTAGCGAAAGCTACAGAAGGGGGCCAGTCCTCTGGTAACTTGTGTGATTAACTTTCCCTTCTCCATTCTATAAATGCCGAGCGCCTGGCTAGAATGCAGAAGGTACCACTTTTTAAGTCTTTGGTATGACCCGGTCTGGGTTTCGAACCCGGGACCTCCCGTGCATGAGGCGGACACTCTAACCGCTAAGCCACCATGCTCGGTCCATGGGCCAGTATACGTAAGGCTATTTTGATTTTCCCACAATGTATCTTTGTTATTACTATGCTTTTGCACATCTAAGTTGAATTTCATGTATACATTGTAAATGTTTCTAACCTGTTTTTGTTGTTTTAATTTGAAGTAAAATTGATCAATCAATCTTGTTGGTAGTCCTACACATTGGTAGTCCTACAATAATATAACAAGTTATATGACGTGTACAAGGAGAAAGAGCATACATTTCTCTATTATATTTTAGCCCCATCTTGTTACTGTGCCTGCTTTCATTATTTTTTAATGAATTTTATTGGTGCAAAGATTGTTAGAAATTAGGAAAATCCTGAAATGGGCAACGCATTGCCACATTTTCAAATCAAATTGTTGTGTTCAAATTGGCACCTTCATGGCAAACTACTTAATATTTTTCTTACATTTTAATAACTAAATATTTTCCACCTGTTGTGATGTCATGGAAAGGAAAATAATAATTAGGAGTTGCCAATTTGTTAAAGGTAACGTTGAGTATTGGTCAAACTTAACTTTAGTAACCAAAACCTGCACGATTACGGTACAAACTAATAGTTATAACTTCACCATGGAAGGAATACTCCCCAGGGAGTGGAGAGGGTGCACACAATGTGTGCTGGTTTGCATTGTATCCTATGACCGGGGTAATAATATCATTGTAAAGCGCTTAGAGATGATTATCAATCATATTAGGTGCTATATAAATAGAGTATATTATTATTATTATTATGATCTTGTTGAACACAGAGGAGCCGTGGAAAGAGATCTATGAGCGTGCACGAGACCACTGCATCCACGGACCACGCTGTAAACTGGCCCCATCTTGTCGAGGTGAGTCCAAGTCTATCTTCTTTTAGGACTGGTTCCAACAATACTCGGCCTGTAGTCTAACTTCTCTTGTTCCAACAATGCTCGGCCTGTAGTCTTCGGCCTGTAGTCTTCTTTTAGGACTGGTTCCAACAATACTCTGCCTGTAGACTAGTTTTTGATGTATAGTTTCCAGGTATGTTTCCTGATTAATTTGTGAAATTCTATAATTGATTATTCTGTAATCACCATCGTCCAACTTGCTAATAACCGATTTCATGCCTGAATTTTAAAAAAAGAGAGCTGACTGGTGTTTCTACAAATGTGATTTAGTGCCCTTCTCTATCTCAACCGACTATTTGCATTAAAATGCTTATTACGTCCCTTTTGTTTTCGGTCCCTTTTGTTTGTTTGTTTGTTTGTTTGTTTGTTTGTTCCTGTGTTCGTCACCAGTCACCTGCGCACAATTTCACAGATATCTCAACCAATTTTTTGTAGACACTTTGTGTTCATCTAGAATAGAACCCATTAAATTTTCAATGTCAAAAGTCAAGGGCATAATGATAAAAATAGAAATTTTAATACATTTACCCGTCGCCATTATCGCCGATACGTGGACAACAAAATAGGAAGTGATAATTGCTGCCGTGCATGTGTCGGCATGCACTAAGACGATCGTCAGAGTGCAAACAAATTGTAAATACCATTAGGAACTTCGGGCAGCCTATTCTTACCTCCGCCTACGAAGTTGAGGTCAAGGTCACGCAAACATCAAAATTTGAGTGTTGTCGGAGGTATGCACTCCCTGAGTGCAACGAGTCTAGTTTCTTGTTACATTCCAGCTGGTGCAAGGCTACATCAGCAAGATGCTATATGCCACACTCTATGAAGTTTGATGACCCCATTTGGATGGTCCCTAGGGAGTTAAAAAGATTATATTTATCAGCAAATTTATTATGATTATTACATGACATGGGAGTACCGAGGAGGGGGGGGGGGGGGTGTTTTGGGTGTTTTTACACCCCCCCTTTAGTGAAACAATTACTGTTGTAGGTATTCAAACACACCCCAACTATGCCACTGAATGAGCTAAAACACCCCCCCCCCCCCTCCCCCTTTAAAAAAATCCTGGGTACAACTATGTTACATGATATATGCATCTGATGTTTATTTGCTTTATATTCCAGTTGGTGCAAGGCTGTATATCATCTGGATCTTATATGCCTGACTTTAGCTCTGAATACCACACTTCAATGCTCCCATGATGGGCTACAGTTATCTATACAATATGTATCAATATGTATAAAGTTTATTCTGCCATTAAAATTGTATGCTCTTTCAAATTTTACGCTCAGTTTTTCATTATCTCACAAACAAATTATTTTGTGCAGCGCCCTCTATACCAAAACTGAACTACCCCTTTAAATTGTGTACTTCTTGATATCTGCCAGTTGGTGCGAGGCTGTATCAGCAAGATCTTACATGTATATGTATTGGCCCTCTAAAAATATGATAATTATCTCAACATTGTTATTATTTTTAGTAGTAGTATTATTATTACAATATGTAATATGCATTCTAATGTTTATTTCTTGATATCTCCCAGTTGGTGCGAGGCTGTATCAGCTGGATCTGGTATGTGGTGGCACTCTAACTCTGATGACCACCCTGGAATCAACCATTCAGCACCAGGCCCAGAGACTTCAGATCAGGTCAGTTTATCATCATCATCATCATGATAATGTTATTACGTTGACATGGGCCCTGTTGCAGAAAGAGATGCAGTCGATTGTAAAGTTGCAATTAATTGCAAGTCAGATCATGTGACTAATGTGCAAATCTGATTGGTTGAAATGCGCACATTTTCTGACTTTCTGCAACAGGGGCCCAGGTTTGGCAAGATTGGTAGAGCGCCTGCTCTCCAATTAGTGAGATCTCGAGTTCATAACCAGCGTATTGTCTGTTGCGTTTGTCCTTCAGCAAGACTATCTATCCACTATTGCTGCTCTCTACCAAGCCCAAGGTATATAAAGGGGGACCCAATAATAATAATAATAATAGATATTTATAGAGCACGAATTGCAATAGAGCCTCTAAGCACTAATGTTATTACTTCAGTCAACGGATACATACTAAAATCATTCCTGCTTTAATACAAGGTGCACATTTTCCACTCCCTAGGGATTATTTCAGCCAGTCCCGTGTGAGGTGCACACAGTGCTAAGAAACCACGTTCCCTCCCATCCTTCCTGGTCACCATATATACACCTGGGTAGAGAGCAGGAATAGTGGATTAATTGTCTTGATTAATCCTGGGAATTTCGTATAGAGCATATTTACAATTGTTTGAGCTGTTGGTAATTTGTTTTATCTGTGTCTATGGTCTACAGTAAAGCTGACAGCAGCATGCGAGTGGTTCGAGTCAAGCTGAGTAACGGAGAGCGGGTGATCGGCATCAGGTATCCCAGCTTACTCATCTCACTGGCGGAGGACACCCTCAGGGAGAGGAAGGCCGTGGAGAAAGTACAGGCAGTGAGTAATGATCAAAATGTTACTTATCCCAATGCTAGACATTAACTTTTTTGCCTTGTGGCCCAGTCAGGCAAAACAAATCAAATTCTAGTGGTTCAAATTTTAAATCTGAGAAAGAGAAACATGAAAAATGTTGTTACATTTGGTGGCCCAAAGCTAAATTTCTTAGCACCGCTTAACTTATTCCCTTCCAGATTCTGAAATCCCCTTAGACTTTGTACATAGTGCACCAGGTTTCAGTAGGCAAGGGGTTCAAGAGGCATTCAAACACAAAAAGTTGATGTTTGCTATGAAAGAAGGTGAATAAGAGGAATCGTGAGGGAAAATCTCAGCAAAAACAGAGCGAGAGTCCCTGGAAAAAGGTCAAGCAGTGAGTAATGGTCAAAATGCCACTTAAATCATCCATTAACATCATAATGGAACAGATATGTCTTGAAGGATGTCTTATAGCTCTGGAGGGTCATGTAAAGAGGAAGAGGGTACCACAGGATAGAGGCTGCTACTTGGAAGCCACAGTCTCTATAGTAGTGAGTTGAGGATTTGGGCATTTGCAGACAGTGTTGGTTAAAAGATCAAAAAGAATGGACTGAGCTGTGTGCTCTGATTAATGTTGAGATTTAGTCCATATATAAATTGGTTGATGCTTTGAAGGTAACTAGTGGGATCTGATTTATTTCAAACTGTGTGCCAAAGATGTTTTGTTTAATGCATCTTTCCCTTTTCCCCTTATTTTCAGACCCTAGGCATTGGTCTTGGAGCGTCACAACCAAGCAACTCATTGCTCATCCCCGGGCAGCGTAGCTCCGCTCCGAACTCAACAACATCACCGGTTTACGTTGCGGTCACCGAGGACGAGTCTCCAGTAGTACCGAAATGTGTTTCCAAGGCCATGACGGCGCCCCCCACGCTAACAAACTACTTCAAGGTGAAAGAGCGCCCTCGGCAGCCACCCGTTGACGCATCTTCGGACGATTCAAAACCCGACGAGGACGCATCCGGACGGAAAAGAAAGCTTGCAGACAGCAGCGACGCATCGACATCCAGCAGCGATGAGAGGGACAAAGGGAGCATGAAGGATTTGGCTGGTCCCACGGACAAAAAGAAGCCCTTGCAGGACACTAATGGCAAATGTAGTAAGGAGAGGCATTTGGGGAGCAGCGCGCTGATGACACCTCCTACCAAGAAGAAGCAGCGGCAGTCATCCATTCTGAATGCGTTTCAGAAGGTTAGCGAGCGGAAGGCGGAGAAGAAGGAGAGTCCAATGTGTCCGATCTGTTCCAAGGAGTTTCCACTTGGCACCATGAATAAGGAGCTCAATAAGCATATAGATAGCTGCCTTACAGCCACTTAACCTGTTCCCCTTGAGGTTCCAAAATACCAAAGACATTGAACATAGCCCAACTGGTTCATGTAAGCGGCAGTCATCGATTCTCAAAGCGTTTCAGAAGGTGAGCGAGCGGAAGGCGGAGAAGAAGGAGAGTCCGATGTGTCCGATCTGCTCTAAGGAGTTTCCACATGGTACCATGAATAAGGAGCTCAATAAGCATATAGATAGCTGCCTTACAGCCACATAACCTGTCCCCCTTGAGATCATGAAATCCCAAAGACTATAGATAGCTGCCTTACAGCCACTTAGAGGAGAATTCCAGGCCAGAATTAGTTACTGTCTAACAGAATTTGAAAGAGAGCCTGATGTGCCCGTTCTGCTCCAAGGAGTTTCCACATGGTAGCATGAACAAGGAGCTCAATAAGCATATAGATAGCTGCCTTACAGCCACATAACCTGTCCCATTCAAGATTCTGAAATCCCAAAGACTATATAGATAGCTGCCTTACAGCCACTTAACCTGTCCCCCGTGGATCCCGAAATCCCAAAGACTTTGTACATAGCCCACCAGGTTCCCGTAGGCAACAGGTTAACTCTTATACTGGACATCTTACTGCTTTATGGACAGAGTATGTATAAAACAGAGTCAATATCAGTTGATATTTGCTGGTTTATCATAAAGTGATATTATGCTATGTGAAGCAATTTCCTTGATAATTTAGTGGATAAAGAGGTCTAATACAGAAATCAACGCTCATAATTAGCAGAGGCCCGATGGCCCAGGACCACCAATCGGGCAAGTAGATTGACAGTCATGATTCCTTAGCATTGTGTTCACCTACAAGGTCCCTAGCTGAAGTGCTCCCCAGAGAGTGGGAATAATAATGATGAGCAGCGAGCATGGAAAGAATGATGCCTCTTAGTTGCACACAGTGCTATGCCATGGAACCATGTAACAATATCCTTCCGTGTACCCATGTATACACCTGGGTAGGGAGCAGCAAAATGTAGATACATTTTCTTGCTGAAGGATGAACAAAAAGGATGAATCAATTGCTTATTTCCATTGATTATTAGTGATACCGAAGATGGAATAAACGACTAGAAGTGACAGGAATTATGCACTGAAGTGTAACAGTTAGCGAAAAAAAAACAGCATTTTTCTCTGCTGTAAGATTTGGAACAAATATTGCCATAAAGTTGAACCCTTTTTTAAACCACTGAACACTTTGTGCGGCCTATGCGACTATAGTCACAAACAGCGGCGCAGACATAACAGACATAACAGGTATTGTGTGCATGCACGCGCACACAATATACGATGCGTGCGACGCGTGCGTGATGCTAGCGACTGTAATGAACAAGCGCGAGTCACGGTAGCTAGCCGCCTAGGGTGCGGGTGCCAGAGTATGGGTACAGGTTTGAACTAGCGCCTAAAATAATCTGGCCACGGCGGGATCTACTGCACAGCTCACAAAGTGTTAAATATAGCGTGAAACATGTGTACGGTATTTGCTGATACTATGCAATTTTTGGATAATCTATGTATTAGATCAAGCAAATAATCTACATTCTAGTGATAACTATTTGTATGGCGATCAAGATAGTATTATTATTATGATGATGATGATGATGATATAAATTGTAGTGATCATAGATATATGTGAATATAGTAACACATTTGTAGGCATTGATAGAAAAGAATTTCTGTGAAATGTTGTTTTAGTTGTAAGATATACTGGGGGACATTGTTTTTGTCCTACAGTATTCATGTAGATGTATGTTGTACTTGTAGCAGGCGCTAGAAATTAGCACAGGCGGCCTGCTGGCCTGGGGTAACTTAAAAAGTAGCTTCGGTCCCTGCCAAATGGGTAACCAAAATGTAACACAGTGCTAAAAATTAGCATATAGGCCCTCTGTCCCGGGGCCACTAAATATTATCTTCGGGCCACCAAATTTCATTGATCCTAACTTCTACTGGCTTGTTTGGGCAAGCAAATGGTACAGAATTTGTTATGTTTTTCTTTGTTTGGGGCCACAAGATTTAGGTTTTCGGAGCCACTCAAAGTTGAACAATCTTGTTTTACTTGACCCGCCTGGGCCACAAGGCAAAACGTTAATTTCTAGCATTGTGTAACAGACTATTTGGTCCACCAGATTCAGGTTTTTCGGCCACTCAAATTTGAGAAATCTTGATTTTACTTGCCCAACTCGGGGCCCGTTTCATGAAAGAGTCTTAGCCAAAGACCGTCTTAACTGTGACGTGACTAGACTGATCTACGACAAACGGATGGCTTTCTTTTCCGATCACAAAGGACGAAGGTTGGAGGTATAAAAGCAAAGACTCCTCATACAAAATAAATGTGAGAGTTATACCAAGGTTGTGTTCGTACGGAGATAAGACCCTTTCATGAAACTGGGCCCTGGGCCACAAAGGTTAATTTCTAGCATTGCCTGTACATGTATTTGAACAGTATTCATACTTCTTACACCTCAAATGCATTACGTGCAGAACTATATCAGAATTCTAATCAGAGAAAGAATATAGTGTGTGATTATGGTGCTTCAATAAGATATATTTTAGAGCTGAAGGTAAAAAATAAGTATATTTCTCTACTTTAATTATGTGTTCTACTTTAAACTGTGTTCTACTATATATGTGACCACTGACCAGCTATAGCAAAAGTCTGTAATTCATGTTTTGAAGAGAAATAGGCATTTTAAGTTCACACAATGTGTGTAAAGACATATCTTCGCCAATTATTGACCAATTAGTTAGAACAAAGGATCAAATGAAAGCTTACGATGAGGCCTTTGTAATGGTATGAAAATCTACATTTTGATTTTTTACCGACAATTGCCAGGTTTTGCTATAGCCGGTCACATATGGTTGGTTGAGTGAGAAAGAGAAGGGTGCTACTGCTAAGTTGCTTTTTGTACTTTTGAGATAATAATGTTTAAGCTTTAAAGCCATGTATAAAACAAATGTAGCTTTCTTTTATACTTGAAGAATATACAAAAATAATAATTATTGGTATCTGAACATTTTGGACCATCATAGAAAAGGCTCTGACCTGAATGCAATTTAGCCGAAAATCAATTGAATGTCTTTCTCACTCTCGCCCATGTACACCCACACAATGATATCTTCTATAACAGCTATCTAATGTGAAGTCTCAGAAGTACATTAGAAACCTCTTTATAAAACGAGTCTTGGGAACATGAAAATTACCTTGTTATAAGAGGGTTTTGTTATATAACTCTTTATATCAAGTGTTTTAAGCTACTTTGTGTAATAGAGAAACTTATAAGCGTGTTTATGAGTAGTGCTTCCAAGATATTTTGTTTCTAAAGAGTGCTGAACAAATCAGATTTAGTCATAGTTATAGGGAATATTTATAGTGAAAGTGTTATTTTTTTTGCATACAATCTAATAAAAGTTGCCAGAAGTGTATTTTCTTATAGTACATTGTAGATTGCTAAGTAAGTTATGTAGTATTTAAATATGATATTTGCCTAAATATAATACAAAATCTTCTACATATTTTGAAGACAAAGACAATGTGCAAGCTATTATGTTGTGAATTAATTATGGAATATTGAGGTTGGCCATGAACAAAAGGTTATTTGAAGGTAAAGAGCGAGAGATATGAGATGTATGTGTGTGTTTGTATGTGTGTGCAGTACCATATGTGGACCTAGTAACTCATGGGCATGCTACTTATTAGGGGGCACACTCTTCGTCCTTTTTCAACAGTAATGAGAGGCTAATGCCCTCTTCTGTAGCCAGTACATGGCATAGATATGAGACGGGGGGGGGGGGGCATGTGACCCCCAATAATTTGACAAATTAAGAGGGAAATCCCTTACAAAAATAAAGAAATAATGTTTGCCCCCCCCCTCCCCCCCTCTATAAGCTGTGCCCCCCATGAGTCCGACCATTGGATGCACGAGTGTTTGAATGGACAGATGTGCGCCGTGTTATAGAATTTATTATCATACCAATGATTGTTTGAACGATGTGTCCATATTAACCCGTTCAGGACAGACTGATTTTGCTACAACATGTATTCTTCATAGACCAATTAAAGCCAGAATATTTTTCGGACAGTCCTGAACGGGTTATAAGGTCTGTCTTTGTGTTTATGCCGCACTAATTTTCTGATCTATCTCTGTCTGAATGGATACAAGAAATAAAGCGAGACACTAGGCATGAACTGTGACTAGGGACAATCAAAGCAATTATAATATTGATAGTGCCTGTAAAGTATGTGAGGTATTATACAGTGGAACCTCTTTAATTATGAGCTCTGTTATAACGAGGTACCTGATAGATTTGCGAGAGTAAGGGGCCATCTACAAAGTACGTACGCAACGATAGGGGGCCGATGCGTACGGTCTGCGTACAGGGGGGGGTGGGGGGTCTCGCCCTTTGCGATACGCAAACAAACATACGCAGTTTTTTGTGTCGAGTACCTGGATGTTCCACGACGTACCTGTCCCTTATACTTGTACTAAATTTACAATCCCCATGTCTAGATTGAATTACTAGACCCATCAGGTTCCAGTTGGGTTGCACTCTTCCATTGAAACGGGAGATACACGCAAAAACAGTGTTTGAAAACTGCGCATGTACTGGATCTGAATCCGAAATTTGCGTATGTGCGTACGGGGGGGGGGGGGGGGGGGGGTGGTGGGGTTGGACCACATGGCTACAATGAGCGTATACAGGGGGGGAGGGGAGGTCAATTTCGGCCCAAAATATGCGTACATACTTTGTAGATGGCCCTAATTTCACATGTCCAGGATCTCTCATACGAGATAAGGAGGGAAATTTAATGGACCCAACATGAGGTTTCACTGTATCTATATTGTTCTTCTATAATGGGGAAATATATCCTCACCCCCCCCCCCCCCCCCCCCCCACCCCCCAAAAAAAAAAAAAATCAACAACAACAACAACAACAAATCAAGAGGGATTTGACCCCGTCCTGTTTTGTTCACGATTTATTTTCGGCTCCCCAGTATTTCGCTGGTACCTTGTTTACCTATACACTTCCTATTCATTACTACTCGTGTGGATAAATCATTTGTGTATCAGCGCGTAATTGAATAACGTGCATGGCGCTCTCATATGTTTTGCA
>JBAMJV010012382.1:0-27354 GCA_037951105.1 Echinarachnius parma | reverse complement strand
ACTTTCGCTACATTTAGTAGACGTGTGGCCTAGGGCTAATGAAACGGAGATAGGTGCCGCCTTATGTGCCAACATTGGTACGGGAAAGACTTTAACTTAACTAAATACAATTACTGGTAAATAGCATATACTATTGGGAAAAATTGAACGGTAACTTGCCAATTGGTCTACAGCCATTTGGTTTACTAGAAAATCATACATTTTGGGGGCTTATTTTGGATTATGATTAGGTTAGTGATGTGCATTAGGGTTAGGGTTATGTTTCTGGTTAGGGATCGTCTTTTTTGTAAAAACTGTGATGTTTGGTGTGGTGGTATGATCACAGTGTATATCCATCATGTTCTTTGACCGGCGCGGTAGTAAAGGAAATGTAATGCGCCATGAGACTCACGTGAATGGCGCTATATAAATAGCCGTTGTTGTGTTCTTATTATTACTATCAAACATACATGAGTAACCACCATTGTATATTGTGAAAGTTGGAACATCACATGAAAATAGTACATTTTTAAAAAGGTGTGATGCTCTCCGAACAAAATATTGTAGCGAAAACAAGATTATTCGGTCTTTTTGTAAGGCTATATTATAGGCTTTCATTATTTTAGTGTTAATTTTGTCTACAAAGTCTATGGGTGTTAGTGCTCATGCATATTTATGAGGTTGTTAGCATATTTATTGTTTTAATTATAATTATGCTGTTTTATGCAAGTTATATCAGTTATGGTTAACGGGATCTAGTAACTTTGTTGCCATGTACACAATGTGATAAATGGTTGGTACAATGTTTGTTATCTGATATGTCCACAGGGTATTGTGCGAACATTTCAAGTCAAATGGACGTTATTATGGTCGAGTACGGAGCAAAAATGCAAAGTGATTTCACTAACTCATTGCACTCGCTTAGTACACGGTTCTCGCGATCCTTTGGATAATTTAACATCTGAACACTTCAATCGTAAATATCTTTTTAACGAAAGGGAAATTTGGAAATCCGAAACCTGTCCCATGCTTTGTTTGTTAAAACGAATACAACGAGGGAACAGCTATAGTTCTAATTGGATTTTATGGATTTGGACAATGTTACTTAGTCCCTTTTAGTAAAGGGGCACTTTTTATTGGCGTTCCTGATTGGGTTTAACGTGAGCCCTTTCATTTTATATGCTGATCGTTACGGTGAGTGAAGGGTTGCCATAATAAACAGGGGTTACAATTGTAGCTTTGTATTTTGTCAGTGGTGTATTTGTTTTTTAAAAATGTTATATATAATAAAACCATACTGGCAGCTTTCGGTGTCAAGTTTCGGTTTGATTTGGTTCATTTTATTTTCAACATAATCACATAATACAAAATTATTATACAAATAATACAGAAAGAAATACGTTAATTGAATACTGTAAATAAACATGTATAACTTATAGATTGATTTACATAATAATACAGTTTATAATATTGATGGATATAACAAGCATCTTTCAAAACAGTAACATCGAAAATTCTAATATTAACATAGGAGATTATGTACGGGACCACCATAATAAGCGGGGCTTGAGGAAATGATGGTCCCTGAAAAAAAAACTATAATACGTTACAAAGTATACAAAAAAGAAAAAATGGAGAATGGAATGAGATGTTGGGTGCGGATGGATATGCAAGTGAAGTGATATGCGTAGATGGATGGAATGTATGAAGATGCAGCTTAATTGGGTAGCAACAAATTGACAAATATGTAATTTCATATACGTATTATATCATAAAAAGTATAAAATCAATTATATTACGACCAGTATCAATGAGAACATTGTTGAGGTACAATCAAAGTTAGGATGAATTATAGAATTGAACTAATTTCTTTTTCATTGCCATTCTAAACGATAACACTGACGAACGATTCTTAATATCATTTGGAAGAGGATTCCACACGTCGGGACCAGCATGTCTAATTGACTTATGGGTTATTGTTAAGGTAGGATTGTATAAATGATAGTTGGTTGCATTACGAGTACAATAGCTATGAATGTCTCTATTACAAATGAAAAAATCTAACAACTGGGAGGGTACTTTTCCTATGAACCTATTTACATAAATTATTGACATTAAAGATGGTAAATGTATAACAATGTATCAATACTAATTATATACCTTTCAGATTATATAAATGTATAATATTTCATGCATATTTCATTTTTTTGCGACGATATACAATAACCTATTATATTTCGTAAGATATAACTTTTAAGCTTCATATTGTATAAGTGGCCAAGACTGATACAAAATAAGTTTGTATACATTTCAAGAGTTGTCACCAGCTTCATTCATACTATCAGCAGCATTTTTATTATTGCGATGTCAATGATATGTATAAACAAATGTCATGAAATAGTAAGTTATTATGTACAATGTTTGTTGGTATAGCCACATTAATATAAAATAAAGTCAACAACAATCATACAATTTGTCTTACTGAATAAAAAGAAAAAACGTGAAAGAGTGTGTACAATGTTTGTTTTGTATAGCTACATTAATATAAAACAACGTCAACAACAATCATACATGTACCATATACTATATACATGTACTATGTATGTTATTGAATAAGAAGAAAACGGAGAACGATACATGTCCCACACTAAACAAAAACCTTTTACATGTTCGCATCATAACAAATATAGTTGAATGGTAATACAACTAAATTAATCCATGTCATAGTTGCTGAATTATATAGAAAATATTATAATAAATATGCATTCACTATTAAGATAGAGAGCAAACAATGTTTACACACATTTATGATAAGGATAATTGGCCATTACTATAAGAATATTTCAATACAAAAGTATTTTCTTTCTAAATTCAATACATCCTATATAAAATAGGCATACAGATACAACAGACTGTACGTCTATTTCACACACAAATATATCACAGGTACGTTACATTACTGAATGGACACATTCAAATGTTCTCGATGTTCTAAAATAGTCACGAGGAATACATTCGGCAAATTAAAATTCTATAATTATAAATTGGTCATTTCAGAAAGGGTCTACCTCAGTAGAGTGTTACTATAAACATGATAACGAGTCGGACCCCAGGCAGAATAAGAGCCATAACAGAACCCTCTACCATGTGTAGCAATGCAGTTTCCAAGCTCCTTGTTAAAACGAGGTTCGACTGTATATCGAATCATATGACCGCAGTTTAGCAATTAGAAACTGCGTAAGTCAAACTGATATAATGAGCTAGAAAAAATTCATCAATTATTTAGAATATAATATGCACGAAATAAATATGTAATGTGTTTCAGGGAATATAAAAGATCATAATTTTGTTTTAGTAAAGTAGTTTGATATTTTCACTACAAGTACTAACAAAACAGAAATTCAAGGCAGATGTATATAGTTTCTCAATTATGTTCACGAATATAGAATTTCCATAACCATGATACGATATTTATATAACATATAACAATTAGAAAGTTGAACATTTAACAGTTATTTGTATTTAAAATGTAAAACTGAAACTTGAAAATATAAATTCTTTTAACTAGATCTTCATCCCCGTCTTTGCACGCTAAGGGGATATTTTCATATATATGATAATAGTTTGTACACTGATCATTTCTTTCAGACAAAGTAATAGCTGAATGATCATAATTAACAACTATTATAGTTACCAATCAACTGAATTAGTTTGTGTGATTCCTGAGAAACCTGGTTCAATTCTGATGATTTGGGGGAAAATATTTGATGTCCATTTACTTTGAATATTGGCGTGCAATTGTATGTCATACTGAACAGTAGGCAGACACATTCACACATAGAAAAACGAGCCATAAACATTTACTTAGAACTCAATGTAATTAAATACTTCAAATAGAGTTTATTGACATTTTAGAGGCTTAAACTAAGGTAATTAAATTGTTTTTTCGCATCTTTATATTATTAGCTCGTCCTTTTTTTATTCATCACCGATCTCAAACATCCATTCATGTGCCACATAAATGGCCAGACGAATTTATATTACTATTTGTATTATACGATTATATTTTGATACATGAATAAACTGTGTTTTTTGTTTTAATTAAATTGTCAAACGATTGCGAACAAAGATGACTTACAATTTTCAGGACTATTGTGATTTTACATTCCAATCATTACTTAAAATGATATTCTGTTTTATAATAATACAGTCTGCATTGCAGTGTATTTGATAGTATGAGAACATTCCTTTTTTAAAGGAATCGAAGTAGTACTTGTTATCAAGGTGGTATGACAGTTTTACAAGGGCATCATATTTCATCATATATTTTTCTTCCCATACATCAGTTAAACTATTTTAATGGCCAGTGACTGGTTGGGAGCTAATTATATAAAACATGAACAAAATTAGGCAAACAGCATTCGATCGTGGGCTATACGGTCTGATCTGTGTGATGATATGTAATCAATACGTGGAGTAACACCTTCGAAACTATCTGAAACCCTAAACAAAATCATTTAACCAGACCCGTACTAAGCGCATCTTGGCAGCATCATTTGCAGCCTTCCTCAGAGAAATGTAGCGTGTGTCTATTCAAACCTGCACAACATTTTTGCTATAAACCCACTTTGTCACAAATCACAATGTCGTACAGATCATTGTATTTTTTCATGAATATTGGCCAATTTACCTCTCGAAAATACCCATGCTTATATAAAAATGAGTGCGAGTTATACAACACAAGCGCATTTCAATGTAAGCTATTTTCTACATACATTAGTGTGCAATTCAGTGTTGGATGACTCGAGGCCGGTCTCGGCCTCGAGACCGGACTCGAGGCCGGCATTGTCGGCCTCGGCCTCGGTCTCGGCCTCGGGGACCTCGGCCTCGGACTCGGACTCGAAGGTCGTGGACTCGATGACTCGGGCCGACTCCAGCTCGAGGCCGGCTAATGTTCCTATTTCCGTATACTTTGTATATTTGTATATTGGCTATTCTGTGCTATAATTCTGCAAGTATTTATTCATAATTTTATCTGTGTTTAAGCAATCATATCAGCGGCTGGAAACAAGCCAAATAAAGCAAAATATTCTATACTGTACCGCACTATAGCTATACAATGCTAGCTAGCGGTTGGTGCTTGAGAAAGAGATCGCGAATGAACTGACAGCCGACAAGAAAGTGATAAAAAAAAAATCACATTTGGGGTTAACGAATGGACACCAAAGTGACATATATCCATAACAAATAGCCCAAGCTTATATTTCATAGGTATGCTTAATGCTTTCATTTCATACTGTCTTTTTTATGACATTTCACACCGCGATTCTGAAAATTTTCGGCAATCGAACAAGCCTCCAGCATCCAGCCTACCACTGGCAAGGTACTATGCCAGATTTGTGGCGGACGAAGGGGCTAGGTGTGGTGTGCATTCAAGGTGTGGTGTGGTGTGGTGTGACTTGAAGTCACTTATCCAGTTTGGATTTCAACATCCATTACTTATTCCTATCACACCTTTCTTTGCAATAACATCCTTTTATTTCCCTCTATTTTTTAGCTTTGTATATCCTGTAATGTAATTTAATTTTTGTTTAATCAGATTTCAATCTATATTGTCTTGTTCATTTCCTCAGCGTAGATTTGGGCATATATCGGTCAATTTCAACACTATTTTTGTTTCTGGTCAATTTGTTGTCTTTGTCTCAGTTTATTGCTTGCTTTATAAATTGTTTATATTCTCTTTGAATTGTTAAAGTCTGTCTTATCTTATTATGATCATGCTAATTCCTCTGAGATGTTTACTTTCCATCATATCAAGTGACTTTGTTATATTTGTTCTCATCGTAGATTTGGGAGTAACTCAAGTTATTATAATCATCAACTTCTAAAGGCTTTTCTGGTTATTGTATTGTCTTTCTCTCGTCAAATCTTTGCTTGTTTTTTTTTTTTATTTGTTACAGTATCGTTCCTTTCTTGCCCCTTTCTTATCTTATAATGATGTTGATTCCTTTTAGATTTTTACTTTCTATTTAATCTTCCTTCATAATTGTCTTCTTACATGTCAAAATTTCAAATGTAAAAAAAAGGCAAAATGGTAAAAAGTAAACAGGAAAAAAATCAAACAGTAGACAATTCTGTTACAGACTTGAATTAAGAAGTTGTACAGAAGTGCCTTCGTGAATGATTAATTTTATTTTAAGTTTATTTCATTTATCTCCCAAACAAGCAAATTTAGATAAATGTTCTGAGTTCATGACTTACATAAATTCAACATACATGTAATTGTAAACATAAAGGAAGAGATCGAGAAAGCCAAAGGCTTCCATACAAATGTCCTTAACAAAAATGACAAATTTTGTAATGTTTTTTTTTTCTTTTTCGGGGCAGTTAAATTATTTTCGGCCAGTAAAATTTGAAAATTAAAGAATCTACTGGCCCAAAAGGGCCAGTCAAAAAAACCGTGAGTGTGGAGCCCTGATTATTAGTGCCTATGTGACATATATAGGGTTAATCATTTGATTGAGTGATATGTAGATCAATTGCCTTTGGCTTTGGTAAAGAAATGGAACAAATGTATAATTAAATTAATTAAAACAAAAAGAGTTGGACTCGGACTCGAACTCTGACTCGGATGGTCTGGACTCGGACTCGGACTCGGTCTCGGACTCGAATACAACAATGGTGTGCATAGGAGCCTTGGCTTTCTTTCCACGACCTCCATGCGATCCTAAATAATTCAAAACTTCGCTATCGGAAGCCTTGTCCAAGGGGGTGTCTCCGTTATGAGCCTTGTTATTAACATTAGCTCCATTTTTTAGGAGGAACTTTACTATATCAAGATGACCTTTCTCACAGGCTTTATGGAGGGGTGTCCATCCCACGTTATTGCCCTGTTCTATATTAGCTCCATTTGCTAACAAGAACTCTACTACCACAAGTGCATTGCCCCTAGCCGCCAGGTGTAATGGAGTGTCTCCTGTTTTAGCCCACTTGTGGATATCAGCCCCATTATCCAGGAGGAACTTTACTATATCAAGATGTCCTTTCGAACTAGCATCATGGAGAGGAGTCAACCCATTGTTACCACCCTGTTCTATGTTAGCTCCCTTTGCTAACAAAAACCTTACTACCTCGAGTGCATTTTGATCAGCCGCATAGTGTAAAGGAGTGGCCCCTTCATCACATTCCTTGTGGATATCAGCCCCATTATCCAGGAGGACATTTACTATATCAAGACGTCCATTCCCAGCTACAATATGAAGTGGAGTCAAACCACCCCTTTTCACTTGATCTACTTTGGCTCCTTTAGAGATGAAATACTTCACAATGTCAATATGACCATTCCCACAGGCACTATGCAGAGGTGTCCAGCCTTCGCTATCACTCTGTTCTATGTTTGCTCCCTTTTCTAACAAAAACCGTACTACCTCGAGTGCATTGTTTAGAGCCGCCCATTTTAATGGAGTGGCCCCTGTATTATCCTTCTTGTGGAGATCAGCCCCATTACCTAGTAGGAACTGTACTATATCAAGAGGTCCATTCCAAGCTGCAACATGAAGAGGAGTCAAACCTTCCTTTTTCACTTGATCTACTTTGGCTCCTTTAGAGATGAGACACTTTACAATATCAAGATGACCTTTCGCACATGCACTATGTAGAGGTGTCCAGCCATTGTTATTACCTTGCTCTATGTTTGCTCCCTTTTCTAACAAGAACTCTACTACCTCGCGTGCATTGTCCTGAGCCGCCCATTTTAATGGGGTGTCCCCTGTATTATTCTCCTTGTGGATATCAGCCCCATTATCCAGGAGGAACTTTACTATATCCAGATGCCCATTCCCAACTGCAACATGGAGAGGAGTCGCACCATCTTTTTTCCCTTGATCTGCCTTAGCTCCTTTAGAGATGAGACACTTCACAATGTCAAGATGTCCTTCCTGACAGGCGATATACAGAGGTGTCCCTCCATCGTTATTACTTTCTTCTATGTTTGCTCCCTTTGCTAACAGGAACTCTACTACCATAAATGCATTTTGCTGAGCCGCAAGGTATAATGGAGTGGTTCCTGCATTAGTCCCCTTGTGGATATCAGCCCCATTATCCTGGAGGAACTTTACTATATCAAGATGTCCTTTCAAAGCTGTAAGATGAAGAGGGGTCATACCATCATTGTGCACTTGATCTACTTTGGCTCCTTTAGAGATGAAACACTTCACGATGTCAAGATGCCCTCCCGCACAGGCACTATGCAGAGGTGTCCATCCATAGTTATTAACCTGTTCTATATTTGCTCCTTTTGCTATGAAGAACTGTACTACCGTGATTGCATTATTTTGAGCAGCCTTGTGTAAAGGAGAGTTTCCATTATTATTTGTCTTGTGGATATCAACCCCATTATCTGTGAGGAACTTTACTATGTCAAGATGTCCCTCTTGAGCTGCAATATGAAGAGGAGTCCAACCAGCCATATCTACTTGTTCTATCCTTGCTCCATTTTTTACAAGACATTTAACAGCGTCAAGATTACCTTCAAAACTAGCATTATGGAGAGGTGCCAAGCTTTTGTTATTACCCTGTTCTATGTTTGCTCCTTTTGCTATCAAGAACTGTATTACGTCGAGTGCATTGGTTTGAGAAGCCTTCTGTAAAGGAGTGTTTCCTTTGTTGTTCGTCTTGTGGATATTAGCCCCATTATTTGTGAGGAACTTCACAATGTCAAGATGTCCCTCTAGAGCTGCAACATGAAGAGGAGTCCAACCTATCATATCTACTTGTTCTACTTTTGCTCCATTTGTTACAAGACATTTAACAGTGTCCACATTACCTTTCGAACTAGCATCATGGAGAGGAGTCAACCCATCGTTATCACCCTGTTCTATGTTTGCTCCCTTTGCTACCAAAAACCGTACTACCTTGAGTGCATTTGTTTGAGCAGCCTTGTGTAAAGGGGTGTCTCCGTTACTACTCGTCGTGTGGATATCAGCCCCATTATCCAGAAGGAACTTTACTATATCAAGATGCCCATTCCAAGCTGCAACATGAAGAGGAGTCACACCGTCCTTTTTCACTTGATCAACTTTAGCTCCGTTAGAGATGAGACACTTCACAATGTCAATATGACCTTTCCAACACGCATCATGCATAGGTGTCCAGCCTTCGTTATCACCTTGTTCTATGGTGGCTCCCTTTGCTAACAAAAACCGTACTACCTCGAGTGTAGTGTCCTGAGCCGCATTGCTTTGATGAGCCATGTCCAAAGGAGTGTTTCCGCTGTTGTTCGTCTTGTGGATATAAGCCCCATTATCTGTGAGGAACTTTACTATGTCAAGATGTCCCTCTGAAGCTGCAAAATGAAGAGGGGTCCAACCAGCCACATCTACTTGTTCTACTTTTGCTCCATTTGTTACAAGACATTTAACAATGTCAAGATGACCTTTCAAACTAGCATAATGGAGAGGTGTCAACCCCTCGTTATCACCCTGTTCTATGTTAGCCCTCTTTGCTAACATGAATTCTACTACCGTGAGTGCATTGTCCAGAGCCGCCAGGTGTAACGGGGTGCCTCCTGCATTAATCCTCTTGTGGATATCAGCCCCATTTTCTAGTAGGAACTTTACTATATCAAGATGCCCATTCGATGCTGCAACATGAAGAGGAGTCAAACCATTCCTTTTCACTTGATCTACTTGAGCTCCTTTATAGATAAGACACTTCACAATGTCAAGATGACCTTTCCAACAGGCTTCATGTAGAGGTGTCCAGCCTTTGTTATCACCCTGTTCTATGTTGGATCCCTTTGCTAACAAAAGCCGTACTCCCTCGAGTGCATTATTTTGTGCAGCGCTGTGTAAAGGGGTGGCCCCGGTATTATCCTTCTTGTGGATATCAGCCCCACTATCTAGGAGGAACTTTACTATATCAAGATGTCCATTCCAAGCTGCAACATGAAGAGGAGTCATACCAACCTTGTTCACTTGATCTATTTTAGCTCCTTTAGAGATGAGACACTTAACAATATCAAGATGACCTTTCTCACCGGCATATTGCAGAGGTGTACATCCCTCGTTATTACAGTGTTCTATGTTAGCTCCCTGTGCTAACAAGAACTCTACTACCTCGCGTGCATTATCCTGAGCCGCCAAGTGTAATGGAGTGCCTCCGGTATTAGTCCCCTTGTGGATATCAGCCCCATTATCAAGGAGGAACTTTACTATATCAAGATGTCCCTCTGAAGCTGCAAAATGAAGAGGAGTCCAACCATCCATATCTACTTGTTCTACTTTTGCTCCATTTGTTACAAGACAGTTCACAATATCAAGATGACCATCCGTACAGGCATAATGTATAGGTGTCCAGCCATTGTTATCACCCTGTTCTATGTTTGCTCCCTTTGCTAACAAGAACTCTACTACCTCGAGTGCATTGTCCTGAGCCGCCAGGTGTAATGAAGTGGATCCTGTATTAGACCCCTTGTGGATATCAGCCCCACTATCCAGGAGCAACTTTACTATATCAAGATCTTGAGCTGCACAATGAAGAGGAGTCAAACCACCCATATCTACTTGTTCTACTTTTGCTCCATTTGTTACAAGACAGTTCACAATAAGATGACCATCCGTACAGGCATAATGTAGAGGTGTCCAGCCATTGTTATCACCCTGGTCTATGTTAGCTCCATTTGACAAAAGAAACTGTACTACCTTGAGGGCGTTTGTCTGAACAGCGCAGTGTAATGGAGCTTGTCCAACATTACTTTTTTTGGTAATATCAGCCTCATTAGCAATCAGGAATCTGGCAATATCAAGACGTCCATTCGTAGCTGCAACATGAAGAGAAGTAAAACCCTCCTTTTCTACTTGATCTACTTTTGCTCCCTCAGAGACAAGACACTGCACAATGCCAAGATGACCTTTTTCACAGGCGGAGTGGAGAGGTGTCCAGCCATTGTCATCACTCTGATGTATATTAGCTCCCTTTGATATAAGAAACTGTACGATTGTGGGTGAATTTTTTTTAGCCGCCTCATTTAGTGGGGTGACTCCGGTATTAGACCCTTTATAAATATTAGCCTTATTGTCAACGAGATATTGCACTATATCAAGATGCCCGTTACAAGTAGCCAAGTGAAGTGAGGTCAAACCATTTATTTCCATTTGATCTATTTTGGCTCCATTAGAGATGAGACACTTTACGATATCAATATTACCGCTTTGAGAAGCATAATGAAGTGGAGTACAACCGTTAGTATTGCCCTCGTTTGCGTCGGCTCCCGTTGACAGCAATTGTTGGATGACATCAAGTTTATGTTCCTCAACTGCCAAATGTAAAACCGAATCTCCGTCGTTGACTTCCTGGCTGGCGTTTGCTCGTCTGTAAAGAGAAGAAATGTTACACTAGCAAGAGTAATGTTATCGAGTTACTAGATGCAGCAGGACGATTTCTCTGTTTTGTTTTAGACAAAATTAACCCTTTGAGTGTCCTTGTCGAATCAAGGACGTTAGCTTAAATAATAACCTTCCCACATATGCATACAACATTTACGTGTGGAAAGAACATAATTAATTGTTGAGACCCCGTTGAGACACGTCACTGTCTCACCAAACTCATTATTGTAAATTAATAACGAATTTTAAACTAACCATATCAATTTGGCTAACTGAATTTGTGTAATTGTGCACCCAGTGAGTTAATGGTTATTCTTCTTCCGTTATCAATGTTGTGTTATTTGTTTATGCTCACATATGGAAACAAATTCTACGGATTCATATTTCTGACCAACGTCACGAGTACTTCTCAATTTCACAACCCAGAATCGTTTTGATTGTGCTTTTGACGGATATGTATTAATTGAGACATTGAGGACATTGCCCAAAATCCTAAACTAGGAAGTTGTCTAAAAGGTATATAGTACTTTGTTGACATGTGCAAAAAGTGATTGGTTGATATAATGTTCAGAGTGTATACAAAAAAAGGGTAATCGAAGTTCAAATGTCCATCATTTCAAAATGATACATTCTCATAATTCCAATTAGGCATGGATGTACATTTTCTGAATCAGCAGTGCCAGGCACTCTGTGGTTGAAGGTGACAAGTGCAAAACCCAATTTTTGCAAGCTTGGGGCAAGGCATTAAAGCTTGAAAGTAAAATCATGGTGCCACACTTTAATTAAATTTTAACCAATCTTGTTGAGTTTGCGAGTTATTGAATCGTTTAGCTGAATATATTCACTGTTATCATGCATGATTACATACGTTTTGATTTAACATGAATAGATATATGCGCTGGCCTGACATCCACCCGAATTCATTTTTAATGTTAATATCAGTCGTAAAAATGGACAGCTTTGATTTGCAACTTTGAGGAAGGTCAAGTGATTGGGACATTTTTCTTCAAAGAAATTAACATAAAATGGGGACATATACCTTCAGATAATACCTCAAGGAACACATTTAGACAGATTCAGGACAGTGCCCAAGCCCATCGCATTGTCGTCTGTCAGATATGGACAAGGGGAACCATGTGGGGAAAGGGTTAGGCATTGCGATTGAAAATGAGGTGGAATGGCCACCAAGGTCCTAAAGGATTTAAATTTGTTGACTTCTTCCTTTTGGAAAATTTGAAGAACAAGGTGTGTACATCTTCTCATGACCTGAATGATTTGCAGGGACGCAATTGACACGACGTGGATGTTTAAGCAAAACAAAAAATCTTCAACAACAAAGGATTCAGCAATGCGACATTGTTGATTCAGTAAAAGTAGCAAATGAAAGCTTAAAATATAATATTTATATCCATATCTAATTTAAGGTGTGAACTTCGATTACCTTTTTGTTTACACTCTGTAAATTTTTATCTGATATGTCCACTAGGTGCTGTGTGAAAATTTAAATTTAAATTGACGTTATCTGGCTGAGTAATGAGCAGAAATGCAAAATGATATTCACTAAATCTTTGCACTCACTTTGTACACGGTTTTGACGATCCAGTGGATAATCTAACAACTGAACACTTAAATCGTAAATATCGTTTTAACGAAAGGGAAATTTGAACAACCAAAACTTGTTCCATGCTTTAATTAGGGTCTTTTCGCTAGTGTGGACGAGAACGAGTTTCCCGTCCTGAAACGACAGTTTCTGTAAG
This sequence comes from Echinarachnius parma, assembly GCA_037951105.1. Lineage (NCBI taxonomy): Eukaryota > Metazoa > Echinodermata > Echinoidea > Clypeasteroida > Echinarachniidae > Echinarachnius > Echinarachnius parma. The sequence goes on along the minus strand of JBAMJV010012382.1, from coordinate 14,234 downwards.
TATACAGGGTGGCCCAGAAATAACGGAACGGGGTATTTGCCATTGTGAAGAAACGTACATAATAGGTTCACTGGATAGATACCAAACAAAACACTACTTGACCAAATTACTGTTGTTGATATCAAATTTCTTTTTAAAAGATTATCTATCCAGTGAACTTAGTCTGTATGAATCTTTATAATGGAAAGTACCCGGTTCCGTTATTTCTGGGCCACCCTGTATAAGCAAATAATATGCGTATGACGTAATACTCCAAGTTGGCAAGCTTAACAATAGTAACTAGGTCCGTCAAGCTCCGGCATACTTAGCTTGTCGGACCTAGTTACTATTGTTAAGCTTGTCAATGGGGAGTCTATACGTCATACGCATATTATTTGCATACATCACAGAAGCGGTCTATTGGATCTAGTCAACCCGTCCTGTTCACTACCTGTTCGCTGCCTTTCAACCATTTTCGCTTTTAGTCAACACTCATGCACATACATACACTTTCACACATACACATGCGCACCGAACACTTAAATACTCAAACTCCAACACAGACACACACACACATATATACACACATTCAATCACACAAACACACACACACACTTACACACACGTATACACACACGCACAAACATCCACTCCCGCACGCACGCACGCACGTACTCGCACTCAAACAAACACAAATGCACACAAACACCCCACACATGCGCACACACAAACGTAAACCCTAACACACGCGTATACACACAAACACAACATTAATACAAAATATCACACAGACGCACGCAATCGCACTCGAACAAACACAAACAAACACATATACACTCACAAACACACCCACGTACACACAGCCACAAACGCACACATTCAAACACACACGCATACACCAGTTACATAATCCACCACACATACACATACACACGTATAAAACACACACACACACACATACATGTTGATAATTCTCTGATTACGTAATTCTGAAGACGGTGTACTGGATTTTCCGACGAACCTGAAATCGGGCATGAACTAGTGCTCAGATTGGCCAGACGACGAGAGAGAACGTAAGTGACGTAATTTCTCGCCTAAAATGACGTCATTTCTTCTAGTAGGGGCCACAAATATGGTGTTCACTGCAGTTTGGGGTACAATTGTTTTACCTGGGATATGGGATATCTATAAATGTGGTGTTTGTATTGATATATTTGAGAGATCATATTCAATTATGGAAATTAGGCCTAATTTGCATAGATACAGAGCGTCTCTTTGGACGAATTTTCTTCTTTTGATCCAAGGAGTATGTATGTCAAGTAAAACAATCGTACCCCAAAATGCAGTCACGGACCCATTAACCACCCTACTATTCGTCGTCCTCAGGTTTGCGAAAAGTCCGTATTGTTAATACGAACACAACAAGGTATGAGGGAACAGCTAGAATTATAACTGGATTTTAAGGATTTGGAAAATGTTACTAAGTCCCTCACAGGTAGTGTCTGCCTTTTGTAAGCCAAATTTCAAAAACTGCAAGGTTATTGTCTTATACAGTATAAAAGAAAATGACATTTAACAGCTACCTGAAAATTAATGCTTGAAATCTCCTTTTCGCGGAGTTATAGATCTCAAAATAAATTTTGCGACGCGACGACGTTTATTATGCATTACGAGTCTTCACGGGTGCAACATTTCGCTGCCGGCGCAATGCGGGGACCACCCGCTGAAGCTGTGTGTGACCCCTACTGTACCCGCGCACAGATTGTGATCTAACAGAGGCGCAAGCGAATACTAAACGAAATAACTAAGACTCGCTAAAACTGACTACATGTAATTGTTAATTCTTCATTTGTGTGGCATACCTTCAACAAATGTCGGCTTCAAAATACCTTTACGAGAATAAGTGCCAGCGTCGGCAGCTTGCACACACAACGCGTCGCCGATAGCACACCACAACGATAGCACGACACCTATACGTCCGCAACCCCTAGCCTTAAGCCCGCGCACGCCAACAAGTCTCAACCTATTCGAAACGTCGAGCCCCCTCCAGACCTACCATCCACCCTCTCCTCGCAATACCAACAGTTCTTTCCAGGACTATTCCAAGAGTCCTTTTTAGGACTACCAACAGTCATTTTTAGGACTCTCCTAGAAAGAATACCAACAGTCCTTTTCAGGACTATCCCAACAGTCCTTTCTAGGACTACCAACAGTTCTTTTTAGGACTCTCCTAGAAAGAATACCAACAGTCCTTTTCAGGACTGCACCAACAGTCCTTTCTAGGACTACCAACAATCCTTTCTAGGACTACCAACAGTCCTTTCTAGGACTACCATAGTCCTTTTCAGGACTCACCAATCATCCCCTCTCACATGGTGCAACCGCAAACCACACGTATTATATACACCACCATGGAAACCGATACTTACAAGCAACATTTAAGTACAATATTGTGCTTAATCAGATAAACGAAATGTATTGGCCGATATAGTTCCATGAAAGAATGATTTTCACACATTCGTTTTCACTCGTCGAATCCAAACTACAGGGTTGCTCGATCTGACATGTGTTGTTTATGTTGCATTCATCCATATCCGTCTACTGACAACTGTTCAGACGAATTATAAAAGGCGGACACTCACTTTAATGTCACACGCCGCGTGAACTGATTGTATTTTTTCAATATGATTCAAAATTGGATGTCGTTTGTCTCAACTCCAAATGAAGAGACATAAACATATATACATGTCAGTAAACCTAAATCTTAGGGCACTGGAAACGCTGTCTAGAAAAGTCAGTTCGCGCCATGTGATTGGTTTGTTATTCCCCAAATGCATTACAAAAAATATATACGAGATCATAAGGTTAATTATAATGAAGGCCATTTATCACCAGGTGGAGGATTTCAGATTTAAACCGAAATGCGCATTAATATTCATTGTAGAACGGATCAAACGACCATAACTGAAAAAGCAATACGTACAACTCATATCGCAATATTCAATCTGTAAAAATGTTTTCCCTAAAAATGGAGACATGGATTATTGTATGTAAAGAGCTCATAATTGTAACTACAATGCCACCCTTATTATATTGCACGCAATTAGTTTGAAATCCACCGCGCAAAGAAAAACGCAGGCTTATACAATTGTTTTGGAACCGTTGACTGATATTAAATAGATGTCCAACACTTTGTTAAGCGTTGGATTATTCATGACAAAGCAATTAATCACAAACATTTAAGAAACCTAACGGGTCCTTTGGTTCCATACGCGCGAACGGTTTTAAGTGCGTCAAATTGTTATTAACGAGTGTGTTTTGAAGAATAAGAACGTGTACGTCCTAGGCAATAAGTTCTCTCCTGCAGACCCATGCCTACATAATCTAGTAGAGCGATACGATTTCAAATTATTCATTTTTTTGTTAAGTTGTTGTTGAATTGACGACTAAGCATTTTACCTTTCATACGACCTTTACTTGTGTGTGTTGGTTTCCTTTAAAATAACTTACCCATCTTTGGTGATGGTCTTGCTACATCTAGGATGCATCTCCTGCGTTGATCGTGGTGTCTAGTTAATAGTAAAATAGAATGATAAATATAACGCTCCATCATGATAAGCAAAAGGGGGAAAACAAAGGCAAAGACTACCATATCGTTGCCATGCCATTAAACGATATGTTATGTGTATTGATTTGATGTTTAATTATAATATTGTATCTTTTAATTACTATAACCTAGGTGCCCTTTACTCGACAAGCGTTATGCGTCTTGTAGGTGCTACTCGTTACATTGTAATTGTACAAATGTTGTTTTTCTTCTTCTGAATTACACGTTGAATGGTCGGGTCTGAACACTAAATGCCAGAACAATCTCAATTACTGATTATACAAACAATATTAATGTATATCCAAAACCTAAGTACCATAATGATTGCCCTATAATAAATGTAATGCTGGATTAATTTGATTGGATACTTTAACGTGTGTATTACCTTTAATCGCCGAGCCCGAGATGTGCTACTGTACAGTTTGTCCAAGATCATCCGTTGTATTTGACTGCGTTGCGTGAATGACTGCAAAAATGCCCGGTCTGTAAGGTTTTTCTTTAAGGGATGACCTTTAAGCCGTTTCTACAAAGTAAATAATGGGAACCAATATCACTTCGTAGGTGTATAAACTCTTGATTTTAATATTTAGCTATGGTTGTCCTGTCTATTCTGGCAATTGTCATATTATTTTCGGCAAATATCACATAATCTTTTGCGAGCGATAATGCGTTGGTTATTGTGCCAACAAATTGGAATTAAGTGCGGAGAACAAGCAACAACATCCTCTTCGTAAAAATTCCATCTCGCTTGACTATAGGGCAATTCCACGCCAAAGTGGACATTTGACCAAAAATTTTACAAGCATTTTTATGATACAAATTTGGTATCAAATCAAACCTTAAATTCTATATTTTTGTAATTCAATGAGAAAATTTTAGTTTTACATAATTTTAGTTGTTTTTTTATACATACTTTATAACCATAATTGAACCTCACAAATTTGACATTTTTGTGAAAAAGTGTTTTGATCCTGTGTTTGTTTTATATTTCCCCAGTTAAGCCTAAAAAACATTATTCTGACTCCTGAGATATGACCATTTTGTAAAATAGTAAATTTGTATGATTAATTTGATTTGTAATGCTTCAATGACTTCTTATTTTCAGCCTATGAAAATGTCCTTCCGTTACCGAAAAATCAATATTTTTAATTTTGTGGCTTACATACTTGTTAGAGAGCAGACCAATCTTCAGTGCAAAGCAAGTTCAAGTAGGCCTTCCCATTGCTAACAATTGTATTACTCATTGTTTATTCGTTAATTAATCAATAACAAAAGAAAATGTCCTTCCGTTACCATACACATGGTAACAGATGGACAAGGTACCTCATATTACATATTATGACAAAATTTATGTTCAACAATTGGTCTCTCATATATGAAAACCCAAAATAATGAGACAATACCTGCAATGGCCAGCTATCAGTGGCGTAGCGTGGTCAGACTAGTAATTTTCTGTGTTTCAACCAATCAGATTTGTGCATTTAGAACATTTGATCTGGCTCACAATTGATTTTATCTCTTTCTGCAACAGGGCCCTTGTACCATGATGCCATTTGTCTGGATTTCTATTGTATGGGGATTAGTAGGTCTATTTAACTGTGGTGAGCCAGGGTGTGAATAGGCTCTGATCATGACTTTGAATAGGTCTTTTTTTTACACAATACACCCCTATAGAATGTTTGGACATGGGTGTAGGTCTAAAATAATTAAATTTTACATGAAATTTGCAAACTAAAAACAAGGCTGTAGAAAAAGCAAGAAATAACATATCTCCAATTCTTTCATATGTTGTAGAAATTATATCAAGCCAAGATTTAAGCAAACAAATTTCTCAAAATTATTTGATCCACGAGGTAAAACGGAAGGTCAAAATCTAAGGTCAAAGTTTATCGTATCCAAACTCGCTCATGCATGAACACAAATGGCATAAATGGATTGCACATAACATTCCCAGTCCAATGACACCTTTACAAAATAAATTGACCCAACGGTTAATGGACAATGGCCATTTGAAAAATGGTGCCCACGCCCATTTCTCACAAAACTCCCCCATAAGAATCGACCACAGCGCCAAAACCATTGGGCGGATTGGGCTAAAACTTAAATATTTGCGCTTTTAAAGGTTGAAATATCATACATACCAAATATTAGCAAATTTGAAGGGGGCTGCGATGAAAATTTTCATTTTTTTTTAAAGGTGATTTGACATGGAATGACCCTACTGTGTCATATCATACATTATAGTCCATTATGTCCTTCCGTTACCGAACATTGGTCCGCTTTGTGTGAAATAACTCAAATATCTGCGGACAAATTTTAATCAAAGAACAAGTAAATTCTTCTTAACCCTTCAGAGAATGAAATGTGTACCCTTAAAATATTTTGTATTATTTAATATCACAGAGTTTAAGTTAAAACTGATTTGATAACAAAACCTTGTCCATTTTAGTGTCCTTCCGTTACCGACCTCATTTGTATGCATATTCAATAATGTGCGGAGATAAAAAAATAAAAAAAATTATGGGACCTTAAAACTGTATGTTTTGGAAGTATTGTTATCAAAATAGACGGTTCTAACAACACAAGTATTTAAAAATGTCTTTCTTAAAGTTGACAATTTGTGTCTGAGTGTCCTTCCGTTACCATGGATTGACCATGAATAAGAGCCATTGGAGCATGAAATACAGTAAGAAAAAATAGAAATGTAAATGCTTGTGATGTCCATATGCTATCTATGATACAAACTCATTTTAGACCACAAAAGAGATGTTTCCTTCTCATAAATGTTCTTTAAATTTTAAAATTAATTTTATTGTACAATTCCAATAGACTTTTCAGAGGTCCTTCCGTTACCGTCCTTCCGTTACCGAACACTGGAGTAATTAATTTCTCATAATTAATATACCAATGTAGATATTTTTCTTAAAAGGTGGTGTTATACTCTGTGAACATAAGGAAATTGACTAGTAGCCAACTTAACATGATAAACCTCGTAACTTCACAGAGATTGGGTCATAACTAAAAAACTTGAAAATCCATGTCCATTTTGCTGTCCTTCCGTTACCGGCCTCATTAGTGTCCATATCTAATTTACATAATGCGGTCAAAATTTTAGAAATAGTGGACATCATAGGTGTCCCAACAAGGATCAAAGACATGCCATTTAGAATTAAAAATCAAAAGCAGGATCCTGGAATTATTTGATTGAAGTTCCAAAATTGTGTCTGAATGTCCTTCCGTTACCGTGGAATTGCCCTATATGGAAAATTACACCAATATGAGTTGTACGGTGCATTGTGAAAGTCAATACAAAATGAGTAATTTTAATGGAATTCCATTATAAACAAAAATAAATATATCATTTTCATCTTCAGGATAAGGCGACTGAGGAAAGAGTTAGGCACTGCAAAATCAAATTGGGCCTCATGGTTGTTTTTCATGAATATCTTTATCTATATGGCAGAATATGTTATTTATCAATGGCAGACTAATCAGTAGACTTATTGTTGAAAAGTATTAAAAATTAACATAGTTTTAATTACATCATAATTTATATGCAAACAAATGTAATGTTATCATGGATACAAAAATAAACCGTGCTTTGGGATAACATACAATATATCTATGCGGGGCACCAGTGCAAACATTCTATATTCTGTGGACAGCTCCGAACCAATGTTAATTGACCAGAAGAAAATACCTCTGTCCTGCTGGAGTGTGCTTGTAGGTCCTGCGCTTCTTCTTCACATTGTACCTTTCGAATGTAGCCGATCATATCCAGCAGTCCCAAAGAAGACATTTCCCTCATTTCGAACGTCATGAGCTCATTATATCGATATGTTTGGATGAGAGAGTATGTGTAGGACGCTAACGCTTCCGTTGATGTTAACTAAAACAATTGAAAATGAATTAATTTGAAAAGTCCCTCATTATGATTAGTTTAAATTGTTTGAACATTCATGAGCATTAATCTTTTCCTGGCAAGATGTGTTATATGTTTTGAACTGCCAGCACTTATTATACATTCATTAAGAAAAATCAAATTTTAGAAAACGAATCCCCAATGCCTATATTATAATATTAGATAAACAAAGTCACCGTGAGAGATAACCAATATATCTGCACTATAACATATAATAATGGGTGTGACGTAGATCACTCTTTTCACTTTTTATTATCGATGAGGAATAATGTACAACAGAACAGTGTTTATCATATATTCCATTCGTACTCAATTGAAGATATAGGAAAGTGTGCAGTTTCATTGGATGTGGTTGGGTTGCATAATCCACTGTCACGTTTTTAGTAAATATATCACAAAGTGAATTGCAAAATTTGGTACAAAATAATTTTGTATAACAATAACAAACTGCACAATGAATCAACTTGTCTCAACTATCCAGATTTGAATTATAACGGCAGAAGGTTCCACCTGACCAGTCAGAAAACAGTTTATAGCTTATATTCACGAGTGTTAGCTGCCGATGAGCCAATGTTCTGTATTGTATCTTGCAGATCTTTTAAAGTATGTTTTTGTGTTTCACATGGCCAGGTTTCATGTTATTTTGATTGCTCAATTACATTTGGAATGAGGTGTGGTTCGGTTTTCACAAGATTTGTATCAATATATTCAGCTTGAATGCACTCGCCGAGATAATGAGGCAGAATTTCAGAATTTATAATTAATTGACTGACCTGTACGTATGTATTAAACGACTAAAATTCCAATGTTCATAATATTATTTATTTCGTATCAACCTGTTACAGATAAAAGGTTGAATTTTAAGTTTAAAAAGAGGATACGAAAAGCAAATAATTATTTTCAACACTATTATATCGTAAAATCATTTATTATAAATGCTTGCGTCTCGGTAAATTTTACATCACTGGAAACGGAAAAGTCTCGTTTTTGATGAGAAATGATTCGCATATTCATTAATATTTTAGAATATTCAGGAGCTAGCGTAATTTCACACGGGATTAAAACAAAAATGTGATTTCCGAAATTCCAGCTCTGTGATTGACTCATTCAACTACTGACCACTGTTGCTGAGGTAACGGGCCCATAGCAACAGTCACTCGCACCTGACATTGCCCGCTTTGTCACCATGCGGTCTTGGTTGAATAGCCGACAAGTCGCGCGTTATGTTGAATAAGCCAATCACAGAGCTAGAATTTGTAAATTCACAGTAATTTGTTAACATCTTGTGATATTTTGCTAGCTGCTGACTATTCTAAAAGATGAATAAATATATGAATGGTGTAGGTTCTGAGCCAATACTTTTCTCTTTCCAATGATGTAAAAATTACCGAGATGCAAGCACATTTGATATATTATTTTATAAGGTAAACATGAATCATTCAATTCTTGTATTATCATATTTTAACCTTAAATTTCACCTTTTTATCTACGCCAGATTAAAGCGAAATAAATTATTGCATAACCTTCGGAATATAAGGCGTTGTATCAAAAACTTTCTTTTTATGAAACAATTAATTTATCTTAGTTTATGCGATTTGAAATATCGTTGTTCCTGCTCACTAGTCTACTTTTTCATAAAAATCCAAGTCATGCATATTTTGTTTATAAATGGCAAGCCTTGTCGAAGCTCTGCGATCTCACTGTATTTATTTAAAGGATATAACAGAATATTAATCAACACAATTCACCACATGTACCTGTTCTTTGTCCATACATATCATAGGATGTGTTGAATGTATGAACCCCTTTGTTGCTGGATTTGCAGGTGAAAGTGAACCAGTTCCTGACACAGATCCTGACTCAGATCCTGACTCAGATCCTGACTCAGATCCTGACAATGAGATGATATCCATTTCGATGTCATCGTACGTGTACTTGTCTTTCACATTAAGCATAATTGCTGATATGTACTTCACAAACGCATCGTTGACAGAGGCTGGCGGTTGCAGGGTTTTCTTAACATTTTCCCAGACCTATTAAAAACGGAAACGCACATAATAGTTTTATTGAGGTCAAAAGTAATCCAGGACACGACAATTTGAATCTTTGATTACTATAATAATACAACCAGATCAGTAAGTAAGTCTTCTTCATTGAACCAGACCAAAATAATGTGAAGGGGTACTTAGTGTTACCAGTTATGTACAGGAAGATCATTGGATCAATTTGAGATTGGTGTGTTACTGTTTATTGTCATGATTGTAAATTTGGAATGTGGAATAAAACGGTGAAATATCGGGAGATTCTTGAACTGTTTATGTTATACATGTACATATACATATCAACTCCTTGAGTGCTAATCCCGCATTGTTTGCGAGTTACAATACACACGAGTGTCAAAGACCATTGCAATCCTTGTCTCCCAAAAAGTTAGAAAACGCTTACCATTTGAATATCATCAATCCCATACAATATAGACGTTTCTCTATATTCTTCATAATGCGTCTCTTCGCAGTCAGTGAGCTTTGAATTGATATACCGTATGATGTTCCTCTTTATTTCCGTAGCCTGTTGTATAGACGTGGCGATGATAAGTTTTTCTTGTGACAGCTGTGAAAAGGCAGTGTTTGTTTCTTTTACAAGATTTTCCATTGTAGCCTGTATGTGGTTTCGCTGAAAATGCAAGGAAAAGGATAGGGCTGAATCTAATTTTGTGCTGATACACTTGTATAACCTGTTAAGTGTATCCTTTTTAATACACTCATTAATGTATTTCCATTTAAATTGACCAGGGGGTGTTGTGCAACGTGTTGCAATCGATTGTAAAGTTTTAATTAATAGCAAGTCAGAAAATTGCCGTTCGAAAGTGTTTTATAATCCATTATATTCTTCCTTACAGGGATATATATAGTAACATTGTCGAAATCCTCAAAATGCAACTGGAATTTCAGCGGTTACCTTATACCTTATTGTATTCACAAAAACAATAGAAGCATGGGACCGGTTTCGGTTTTCGGAATTTTTCTTTCGTTAACAAGATCATTACGATTAAAGTGTTCAGATGTTAAACTAACCACTAGAAAGTTACAACTGTGTAACGTACAAAGTCAGTGCAATGAGTAAGTGAATATCATATTTTGCTCATTACTCGGCCATCTAACGTCCATTTAACTTGAAATGTTCACATAATCAAATAGCATTTATGAAGCATTCATCCTTTTTGGAACATGTCAACATAATCACTTTAAAGTCTGTATGGTCTATAATCACAATACTACACGAATTTAGTTTAATCTAAGTCATTTTTAGATGACAGGGCTAAGAAAGGAAAACAAACATTAATTTGTCACTATTTACAAACTATTGATGTCTACCTACTAACTTAATCAGCCATAGGCGGTACTAAGATGAAAACTGGTTCCAAACCCAATAATTTAAAACCAAAATTACAATAAAACGTGCGATCTCATACATATGGGGGCGAATGGTGAGTTTACTACAAATCTGCTATTTAGACTATTCATAACGGTAACACAATATTCCAGCGTCAATTGTACCGATGGCATTATCGTTCAATAAAGGAAGGTCATGTAAGCTTTTCCTCCGAGTTCACTTACAGGCATTCGTTGACGACTATCATTTTTCCTGTCACGGTTGTATCTTTTCTTCAGATGTCTGTCATCTGTAGAGTACAAGGTAATATCATTTTGGTATGAAGCATGTTTATGTTCACCATATTATTTATAAGCATGATGAGGAAACAAGAAATTCAAATTCATATCAAATTAGAAAAATCGTTAATTTCATTTACCATTATAGCCATAATTCTTAATGCTTTAATCATATCTTGAGAACGAAAAAGTATATTGTTTAAAAAGTATTACTGTACATCATTATAGGTAAAGAAAATCTTTCCGACAATTTTTTTTTTTAAACTAGAACATGTGAGAAATGTTATCTGCCCAATATCAATGTGTACTTGCCCTGGGCAAGTGGGTAAGTGCTAGTGTTGTTTGGTTCGTGATTATTGTAGTATTCTAAGTATGATAGGAGGGGGGGAATCTTTCAATTATCTATATTGAAGTATTTGTGGCATAAAACATAACAAATAAACAAAAAACAACAAATATATGGAGGTGATTCACCACAAGTCCTTGAAAGCGACTTAAATTGCATATCTGAATGCAATACAGAAGAAATTATATTTAGACATTAATTTTGTTTTGATATTATATCGTATGGTAGTCAGCAATCTCTGAATTCCAAAACATGACAATGGAACAAAATGTCGATAGTTACCAGCTCGGACATTCAATCCGACACTTCTCAGTCTTTCCGCAAGTAAAGCGCGTACATCTGTCTCTGGACCTTCTTGACCTACCCACTGAGTCAGAAGATGCTGCAGATGTTCTTCGTTGTATTCGTAAATGAGATCTCGCAAATCTGTGTCAGAGAAGCCCACCGTATTGCAATGGCTGGTGCGAAAATTGATCGATCGACTTGGTCAGTTTCACGATGTACTTTGGGGTCTGCTGGCTGTAAAATAATGAGAGGCAATCTTATATTTTGTTCAATTTCTTTTAACTAATACTTTCGCGTGCGTGATGTGGACGAAACAGCAAATGGAACACACACATTTATTTCTGTATAGGCCTCATATAATACATATAAACACGAAATAGTAAATTACATCTTTGAGTAAGCATATCAATATTTTGTTAAAGCGACTATAACATGCATTAAGACTTTTAAAGCCCAAGTCCAGTTTCGGGAAAGTAGCCGAATACATCTATACACCGTGTCCCAGAAAAAACGAAACCGGGTTTCATGGCAGAAATTTTCTGTCATAATGAATAATTTAATTAATGATATATATATGCCTAGAAAGCTCTGTGTCTCTTCTTTCATTTGATGTGCAACTTATGGCACATACTTCAAGCATGACTGAATTAGAACAATGGAAAGTGGTGTTACCAATATTCAATTTGCGCGCATAAATTTGAAGTTTGGGTGAGTTTTAAGAGTTGTAAACGTACTTATTTTTAAAAAGAACAAACACCACATAAAAGTTCATATTTTTATCTTTTACATGACACCTCATGCTAAAAAAATAAATGATTTATGCCAGAGAACGAGTACAATGAAAACATGCCTGATTTCTGCCCGAATGAGTGAAAGTTGAGTAAGAAGTCGCTCAGCTTTCCTGACTAGCAGCTGACAATGGACGTTGATGCATGAGTGAATTCACACAAACATGGGATCAGGAAACAGGCAAGTTACAGGAAAGTTACTCATTTGGGCTGGAATCAAGCATGTTTTCATTGTATTCGTTCTCTGGCATATATAATTTATTTTTTAATCATGAGGTGTCATATTAAAGATAAAATTATGAATTTTCATGCGGTGTCTGTCCTTTTTCAAAATAAGTACGTTTACTACTCTTAAAACTCTCCCCAAAACCTCACCCAAACTTGCAATTTCTGCGCGCAAATTGAATTTTGGTAACACCACTTTCTATCGTTCTAATTCAGTCATGCGTGAATTATGTGCCATAAGTTGTATATCAAATAAAAGAAGAGACACGTAGCTTTTCAGACATATATATATCATCAAGGAAATTATTCATTATAACATAAAATTTCTGCCATGAAACCCGGTTTCGTTTTTTCTGGGACACGGTGTATTGATCAATATTGTTGAATATGTATTGAAATAGGGCTTGTGTGGTGAAATTCATAAATCCACCGCCCGTTCAGACCTGTCAGCGCCGCTAGCGCTTGGGGAGATATCGACAAGCTAGGGACAAGCCCGTATAGCGAACACCTCGTGTACACCCCGTGGTCGTAATACACGTAGCGTATGGGCGATTCCGCGTTGGCGATATCTATCCGGCCCTAGATCAATTTATAATTTTGCAAATATATCAATTAGTAGGCGGTTTATTGGCCAAATTTGGATAATCCTATATTAGTACAATTATATTCTTTCACATTATTGGTAATAAGAGCTTCCGTTTCATTTTTTTGAGAGGGGGGCGTTTCCAAAACTGGCTTTTACCTTTAAGGCAAAATGGGAAAAAACTTTGTATTCCTCTGTGAACGTGAACTCCGGCTTGAACTAACAATAAGAACTTAAACAAAAGTAACCTTTGTCAATAATATACAATTTCAAACCGGATTGATTACTATTCAAAGTTTTTCTTGTTTGGTGTAACACTGTTACTATAATATTGCATTTGGATGTATACCTAAACAAACATATTTGGATTAAAGGTAGACAAATATAAACCCATTCGCTACTAGATTTCGCCATCCCCTAATAATTACTTAATTCAACATTTCAAAGTACATGAGGCAGGGTAAACATGATAAAAATGTACATCAAACCATCAATAATCATAGTAAGTTACTTTTATATAAAATATTAAAAACTTCTTAAAGTATATAAATATGGAAAATATATGTATATCCTCGCATAAAACAATTATTATACATAATAATCTATTTAGAATATATTTCGGCAAGGACAAGGTCAAACAACACCTTAAAGAAGGTAATTTTCTAAAGGTGATCTTAGTTTCGGCAGGATGTGACGCTGTTATTTTGGTTACTAGCCGTTATGCTTACTGAATAAATAATGACGGAATAACTGGTAAATATTTGTATATCAAATGTGTAATACTTGTCAATGTTTTGTTAACCAAGACTATACTTTAGGATGGTAACC
>JBAMJV010012381.1:0-31953 GCA_037951105.1 Echinarachnius parma | reverse complement strand
AATCTTTTCAAAGTTATTTGTCGGTTCTCTTTGGGTCTTTTTACGAATATTAACTGTTAAAAATGTTAATTTAAAGACGCACCATTATATAAGTTAATCATGCATGCCTACGGTATATAGGAAGAGCGAATGATAAAGCGAATGATATAGCCTATATACCTAGGTTTAGGAATGAAGGATACTGGCTCATACTGCGTTCTGAATAAGTGAGTTAAATGGAGGAACACTTTCTGAATTAAAGCATATATTCCATTTCGCTACGAAAATGTAATTTACACAATTGTATTGATTCTTTCTAGTGATTTTAACTTAAATCGAATTCGTACATTTTACTTCATTAAATAGCGTAAAGAAACATACTCATTTATTTTAAGTTATGACGATTGTATGATATTTTAAGTAGAAGATACTCAAAATAGCATCAAGTTACTAATACTTGAAAAAATTAAGGCAGTTTCTTAACATAATTAAATTAAGTAAATATCGCGGTATTTTTTTACAGTGTGTGTAATTGGCCCCTTTCCCTCTCCAAAGCGTATGTCTAACATGTCATCGTTATGGGTCATTTCTCAAAGTTGGCTGTAAAATTTTCAACCAAAATTGGCACAGAGGCTCTCTAGGCCAAACTCCGTCCAACGCCATTTGCTACACGCCAAACGATGCGTGTGCTCCACCAGGAAGGGGTGTCAACAAGCAATGTCCACTATTTCGTTGCAATATCGCAGGTATACGGTCTGTAAAATCATCAAACGTCATCGAAAGGAGGGTCAATTAAAGCCACGGGAATCTCTAGGAAGTGTTCAATTGACCACCAGGATAGATTATCGCAAATTGCTTTACCTGTGCCGTAGAAACCGGAAATGCCAAAAAGGAGCCTTCGCCGTCTATGAAGAAAATACTATGGAATCAACGTCTTCCGCCAAACTGTAGATCAGAGATCTACATGCTCGAACATGGTCACCGAGCAAGACAAACTACCAACTGTCCACCTCATACCATGCAACCAAGATTTACCGGACGTCCCTGGACTAGGGAGTACAGAAGACCGCCGCCTGGACACTCGTGATATGTCATCTTAATGGATACGAGCCATACCACCGTTGAGCCGTCACAACCTCAAGTCGTTTTGTGAATGCAGAAATCTTGGAGCTTCTCGCCACGTAATTGACGAACCCTTTTTCTTCCATCTGTTCGGTCAAAGATGTTATGGCTCGTACCCATTAAGATGACATATCACTAGTGTACAGGCGGAAATCTTCTGGGCTCCCTTGTCCAAGGACGTCCGGTAAATCTCGGTTGCATGGTTTGGAGTGGATACTTGGTAGTTTGTCTTGCTCGGTGACCACGTTAGAGCGATCTCTGATGTATACAGTTTGGCAAGAGGCGTTAATTCCATAGAGTCTTCTTCATAGACGGCGAAGGCTTCTTTTTGGCATTTCCGGTTTATACGGCATAAGTTAAACAATTTGCGATCATTTATCCTGGTGGTCAATCGTGGACGTCCTAGAGATTCCCGAAGTTTACTTGACCCTCCTCTCGATGACGTCTGAGGATTTCACACCGTAAACTGCGATGTTCCAACGATATAGTGGACATTGCTTATTGACACCCCTTCCTGGTGGAGCACAAGCATCGTTTGGCGTATAGCCAATGGCGTTGGACGGAGTATGGCCTAGAGAGCCTCTGTGCCAATTTTGGTTGAGAAATGACACATAATCATGATAATGATGACCTGTTGGACATACGCTTTGGAGAGGGAAAGGGGCCAATCATTAAAGGTTCTGCCTTTCAAAGCTCAAAACAAAAGGCTAAATTAATTGATGCAAATTTATGCAACCATGTATTGTACATTGGTAGTTTGGAAACATTATATAATCATTATTTTTAGTCTAAAATGATTCATTAGGCGCAAAAAACAGGATCTATAAAAGTTGGATCTATAAAAAAAAATATTCCAACTTTATGACCAACAATGTAGTTACATAACATTCAAAGACATTTAAACAAAGTGATCTTAGTAACAAATTGTCAAAATCCTTTTAAAAATTACTAAGAACTCTTTCTAGCGGTTCTCAGAAACGTTGTTGACATGTTCACAAATTGTAAAAGGTTGATAAAATGTGTATTTATGTGGTGTGTTATGTCTACCGAGTGATGTATGAAAATGGAAAATGAATGTCATAATTTTTATGACCGAGTAATTAGCACAATGCAAAGTGATATTTGCCAACTCATTGTACTGATTTTGTACACGTAATGATCCACTGTACAGAATGATAAATCTGAACACTTCAATCATACATATCTTTATGACGGACGAGAAATTTGGAAAACCGAAACATGTTCCATGTTTCTATTGGTATATACGAATATAACGAGGTATGTGAGAAACGCTATAGGGTTCCAAGTAAGTTTTTAGGATTTTACAAGAGCTGAGATGGTTTCTGAATTTATCTTTCGTGTTAAAAATATTTATGATTGAAGTGTTTTGTTTGAATAATCTCAATGTAAGAATTGGAGTGAGCAAATTTTGCACTTTGCTTTTTTGATCATAAATACTCGGTCATGTGACATTAATTTACCATGGAATTTCCACACATCACTCAGTGATCTTATCAGATCATTCAAATACACATTGTATCAACACTATCATCAGTTGTTGGCTCATGTTGAAGGGAAAGTTGAGTTTTGGTAGAGAGGGCGCTACACAATTTTTTTTTGGTGAGATAATGAAAAACTGAGTGTCAAATTTGAAAGAGCATGTAATTCTAATGGCAGAATAAACTTCATTTTATCAAAATCGGTTCAGAAACGGCTGAAATATCCATAAACATAACCATTCGTAATAAATGTGGGGCCCCGCAAGTATTCGATAATTTTGAACCAGCCGTTAAAATTCGTTTTGAAATGCTTCCGCTTTTCAAACAATTTCAAAGATATTAGATAGTTGTTGATTATCTTTCTTTCTAATAACTATTTCAACAAAACATCACATGCACAATATTTTATTTAAAATGGTTTAAACAAATTCGTTTTTTTGAAAGCGCCCTCTTTCGTTTAAACAGCTCTTTTTGAATGATAACAGGCTTTTTACTTAGTCGTTTGTAATTTTGTTATTCCTTTTGAGCATGGTGGAGTTATAACTATTAAGTTTGTAATGTAATGGTGCAGGTTTTGGTTACTAAAATTAAGTTTGACTAAAACGGTACTCTCTCTACCAGAACTCAACTAGATCTATGCTTCAAATGATGATACAATTATATCTTATTTTATTGTCCGGAGCTAGAAGATTAACCTTATAGTTTTATGAATAATACGTAAATGATCATTTAAGAGTTTTTTATGTGTGAAAAACAACAGCAACAGTAGAAAAAAAAAGCACACAAAATCAAAACAAAAACAGAATTCAACAACAAAACAATAAGTTTGTTATCAATACTGAGCAGTCATGTTTGCATGGAGTGGCAGTGGTCAAGAGATGGCGCTCTTCTAGAAAAGATGCAGGGAACACAGAGCGCCATGATTAAAAAAATATATTACGGAGTAACATTATTGCTCTAATTAAACATACATATTTTCAGACATAATATCTAGAGTCATTATCAAAATATAAATATATACATGTTCGCGTTAGTGTGGTATCTTATGTTTCAATTATTCAATATCGATTAGATTAGACAAGCAATACAAATTATAATAATTATACACTATTTGAGGAGAAAAATGAATTGCTTTGAAAATGGAAACAAAATACGAATGAAAAAATTACAGGCATATATACCAATAAAACCCAGGCCTGATAATGGAACAGGTTTCGGTTTTTTTTCTTCGAATTTCATATATTTACGATTGCAGTGTTCGGATTTGTAATTATCCACTGGAAAGTTATTACAGTGTACAAAGTCAGTGCAATGAGTAAGCGAATATCACCTTGCATTTTCGCTCATTACTTGGCCATATTAAACGTGAATTTTTCGCACACGACTCAGTGGACATAATATCAGATCAGTGAGATCATGCACAAAACTACACAAACAAAATGTAAGAGAATTGCCAGTGGTCTTTGAAAAAACTATAACTCTAATTGTTTCATAAGTATAAATTATGTTGTAGTTGTACATGTTTTCATTTCCCTTTTAAAATATGTCAATGTTATTATTGTATAATATTTGTATTGTACTTTCTGCTACCTATGTTAAATCAATGTAAAATAGTATGTTTTTATATTGTTTGTTATTTATGATTTTGTACCTTTTCTTCTGAACTTGAACAGATGATCTCATTTTGACAACCCGCTTTCTCAATAAAACAAACGTTCGAACACAATCAATATTTGTATTTATTTTATTGGCCCACTTTTATTTATTTTATATATTAATGACTTCTGTCGATCGTCCGAAATTTTGTCATTCGTACTTTTTGCTGATGATACAAATTTGTTTTTTTCTCATACGGATTCTCATAGATTAGTTGAAATTATTAATATTGAATTGAGTCATATTTTATCATGGATTAGAGCGAACAAATTATCATTGAATCTCCAGAAAACGAAATGTTGTTTAGTAAATCTATAGATTCTTCGTTACCGGCTAACATAGTTTTTGAAAACACCCCATTGGAGCGTGTTTCATTCATTAAATTTCTGGGTGTAACGGTTGATAGTAACCTTTCTTGGAAACATCATATTGATAATATTTGTAAAACTATTTCTCGTAATATTGGTATTATTTATAAAGTAAAAACATGTCTTCCTTTTACTTCACTAATTATGCTTTATAGTTCTTTAATACTCCCATACTTAAATTATGGTCTTCTAGTTTGGGGAAACACACATGAAACTTTATTAGATAAAGTGTTGTTATTACAAAAGAAGGTTATTCGTATTATTTCTAATTCCCCTTTTCGCTCCCATACTGACTCTTTATTTTTTGAAAATAAGATACTGAAGGTAAAAGACCTATTTTTATTTCAACTTGGTCAATTTATGTATAATTATAATAATAACATGCTACCATCTGTTTTTCAAGAAATGTTTTTTAAAAATAGTTCAGTTCATAATTATCCAACTAGACATTCTGAAGAATTTCATTTACCTCTCTTGCGGACCCTACTTGCTCAAAATACATTTATATATGAAGGTCCTAAATTATGGAATTCTTTAAGTAATGAAATAAAAAATGCTCCATCGATTAATATCTTTAAGAAAAAATTAAAATTGTTTTTATTACAATCTTATGAACATCATTGAATTATATCTCCCATTTACTCTTATTTCGTGCTTACGTCATCCTTAAACAAGGTCATTCTTTACTCGCGGACTCAAAATGTAATCTGATATTATATATTGTGCCTTCTCATGCATTGTTCCATTCCTTGCGCAAGTCTTTTTCCTTATTTTCACTTGAACCCCACTTGCAGCTTATCTTTTACATACATTTGTACCTCCGATCTCTCACTTCCTTTTGGCAGTGTCTCATTGTTTGTATTGTGTGCGTCTTCTCCTATTTGTGTCATGTAAAGTTCTCTCTTTTCCCATGTTGGTCTCTGTTGGCATCCCCTTTTCCCCCTTTTTCCTCTCTATATTTGTTTATGTTGTTGTAGTCTAGAATGTGTTAATTTAAATGTACAATATACCTAACTATTATTTGAGGGTTCCACAATTGTACAAGCATTGCTTTTTAGTGGACCCCTCTTGTTTCCAATATGTATATCACTATTTTGTGCAAATTATCATTATTCATTTGTAATGTTTTGTTGGAAGCAAGAATAAATTGAAATTGAAATTGAAATTGAATATCATATTTAGGGCCACATTTATTGAACAAATTACCAATGAATTAAAGTGAAAATATATTATACGGAAAAGTTGTTGCCAATCATCTAATCGATACATCTGCAGCGAATACAATAATTAACACAATACTTAATTCATGTGATTATAAAGCATTTGTGTGATAATAAATGAGTTGATTCAGGGGAAATATATTTCTTTTCTATGTAAAATATGATATATATCTTTTTTTTAAATTAAGCTGTACCTCGATAAGCATTTTGATATTATTTTGTCAGCTCCATTTGTTAATTCATATCAAATGCACTATTTCAAAGAATCTATATCTGAACTGTGAATAAAATTTCAATATAATAGAGGTTATATATCATTGACAATAAACATACAATTATTGTATCATATAAATCGAACCTATATTATTAGTGCCCTCAATGTATCTATCATAATTATATGGGCAACTTCCCCTTTTGGGGATGAGGTCGTTTGCCGAATCAATAACAATATTATATTTCATGTCTCTGTCAAACTGAGGTGATTTGTACCAAAATTAGCGGATTTTGATTAAAATTACTGCATGCATTTTTATGCTCATGGTTTTAACCCAGTTTATATGAGGTGATTTACCCGAATTTGAGGTAATTTGGCACAAATATGAGTCAAATATGAATATGTGGTGTTTTTTCTCTCGAATAATTATGTGTGTTCTCAAAACTGGTCTGCCTATATAGCCCCTCCTCATGCACTTCGTATGAAAAACTATATGTTTATGGTAAAAACTAAGGGCTTTTTTCGTGGAAGCCTTTCCCCCAAAGTGTTAACATAAAATAATGACGATCCATTTCAATTATGGGATTATAGTATTAAATCATACAAATTTGTATCAATAAATACACGTAAAAAAACATGCAAATCACGTTTGAATGCATTTTGAAAAAGTATTTGATCCGAGAGGGGGGGGGGGGGGGTATATGGGGGACTGGGGGCATACTGGGAGGGCTACATCTAGGCTACTCCCGCTCACTCAAGACTAAAATGAATAGTCCTTTCATTTTGAAAAAAATTGTTTGTGCTGAGAGGCCAGAGGGTTAAATAAAATTATACTTAGACCCGAAAGAGCATTATACGTTGTATCGATTTTTGGAGAGCTCATTAACGCGTTAAATTGAAAAGTCCGTTTTACCCCATGCCGGATTAAAACCTTATAATATAAAACATTCCAAGTGATGTAGTATATGCCAAAAGCAGGAAGGTTTTCTTGGTTAAAGGGATCTAGTTATAACATCGTGAAAATCTGCAAACATTACTTATAGAACTTCTCACATATTTTGTTGTATTATATTAGAAGAATGATTAAACAGATTTCGGTTTTTCGTATTACTTTTACAAATTAAGACAAGTGTTCAGATTTGTAATTATCCACTGGAAAGTTGTAACTGTGTGCGTCTGTGTCAGTGCATTGAGTTTTGGAATATCACTTGGCATTTTTGCTCATTATACTTGGCCCAGGGATAACACTCCCATATCCCTGCTTGGCCATAATAACCGTCCATTTTACGTGACATTCAGTGGACAATTATCAGAATTACACATTTTAGCAATACAATAATTCATCTCTTGTTGCCGTACATGTCAACAAAGCTACTAGATTCCTTTAATACATAAGCCTATTATATTCTACTAAATAAGTCCGCGTTTTTCCCGCCAGACTAATTTGCGAACGCGTTGTATTGTTTGCAAGATTATCGGGATTATGAACTTTAGGCGGGAATTTCGAGGAAAAAAGCGGCGATTCATTGGGACCGCATTTTGAGCGCCCTTTGTACAGCCATGGCGGCGGTGAATGTCTTGAATGTGAGGTTGTCAAAAGATGCTAAGTCTTTTGTTTACTACGTATTGAAGCATTTTGTGGTTCATGTAAAAGCCACGGTCTAATGAATGTGGATATTTTTATATATGCACCGATAAAGAGCTTTCTACTTTGTTCTGATGTGCAATGACCAATTTTTCCCCCAAGAAAATATACAATAAATGAATATTCAATAACAAATAAGGTTCCAGTAAATTGCCTCTTTGTACTAGGCTATATGTAAAGGCAAAACATATATTAAATTGTATGAATAAAATACATGTAGTACAAAATTACATCATGACTTTCACAATATCACGCAAACGTATAATCTGTATTGCTGATACTGCGCCGTCAACACGGTCTAAATAATAAACTTAGACGAATTGGAAAATATTCAACCATTATAGCATATCACTCCTTCGTCCCGACCCCCCCCCCCCCCCCCCCGCCCCCGAGAATCACCGCGGGTGGGGGCAAGGCTTCTGCTATTATACTCCTATGATCGAACATTGGCTGCGTCTCTCGGATGGTGATGATAAAGGGCGGTCCCCAGACGCAAATAATCAAAATTGGATAAAGGCGTCTTTTAAAAAAAAATAATAACTAACCGAACCCGACCATGTCTTTAATTCTAACTCTGTTTATTCTCTTGAATATAAACCAAAAAATGCATTTGTATTACTTCTTCGGATGCGTAGTTACTTCTTTAAATTACTTATTTGTTATATAATAAACCAAGAATAATTCAACAAGTCTGTTTAATTTGCATGCCATAGAGAATGTTGAGGTGAAAAAAAAACCAAATCAATACGGTTACAAAAACCTAAACACTAATATACAGTATACTAGATCGCCGCGAATATCAGGATTATATTAATTATTATACTCAGCTTACACTTTATGTCACGACTAAAATGGGGGGAAAACCCTTCACATATCTTATTCATAAACAAATTAAAATGAAACATACAAAGTTACATTACGGTATTATATACCAAAAGTTGGAATTAATCATTTCAAAATGGAAATAAAAACTAAAGGGCGAGATCTTACTTGTGATATTTGACATCACTTGTCTTACCAAGTATGTATTAAATGATAGAACATTTGTTTTATTTAAATAATTATGAATACATTTATACATTATACATTTATAATATTGTTCTCTTCCGTTTTTCTTTTTTGGTAAAGGAAGTTGAATTGAATCGAATAATTGTTGGTCAAATTCCATGTAGGCCTATTTACATTACTTGCTCTTTTCGTTTTCCTTTTTTATAGATCTTTTCACAGCCAATTTGTGTTGTTAACGTCTATCTAATTAAATATGCATATTATTGTGTAATAATGTGTAATATATCAATTTGATTTATGATTATACTAGGCCTAGTGAAAAGAATGTCAAAAACAAAATAGAATCACACTAAAGTGATAGTTACCACAATTTATCATCATGACTTGTTATCTATCTAACGCCCGAAATCGTGCGAGAGTATTCAAACATGTCTTAAAATTTATAACATTCTAAAAAGCTAAAATACATGTTTGAAGACAATTATAAGAATTCGTTACACCTGTCGCGGCTTTCTTTTAAATTCGGGCGTCTGAAAATGTAGCCGAAAAAGTCCGAAGTCTTCCGAATATCCATATTATAACGAAAACACGGCAGGCGATTGGGCAATGCATATCACATGACCTCGAAATCGGCAAATAAAGAGCCGTTGTAGCGTTGGCGCGTAGCGTTACCGACAAATTATCCCATATCATTATAGCGCTGTACTGTACTGTGGACTGAAAATCAAAATGGTGAGTCTTGGTACTTTTTCGAAATCCTTAATTTCAGTGACCAATATGTTGCCATCCATATATATTTTTCGACTCAGCGGTATATTGAATATTTCAATAAACAGCAATCATAATTTTTATAGTAAAATAATTTGAAATAATCATAAATTTTCGTGTATCTTTTCCTCAGGCTGGTGGCAAAGCTGGTAAGGATTCTGGAAAGGCAAAGGCGAAAGCCGTCTCGCGATCTGCAAGGGCAGGACTTCAGGTAAGCTTGCATCAAACTTTGTTTTATTAATACTTTTGCATGATAAATTTTTATTTAGTAACTGTACTTTTAATAAGTTATATATATATGTGCCTATGCTTTAGTCGAAATGTTTATATTATTTTGCATTTGTCCTTTTTTGCAGTTCCCAGTCGGTCGTATTCATAGGCATTTGAAGAACCGAACGACGAGTCATGGACGCGTCGGTGCCACAGCCGCCGTCTACTCCGCCGCTATCTTGGAATACCTCACAGCTGAAGTAAGATTAATTTTCCCTAAACGTATCAGTTACCACATAATAAATAATGTTCTTGAAATCTCATATTGTGAATGAGTGAATGAATTTGTCGAGAAACTAGTTCGTAAACAAGCGTCTTGAAAGGTTTCCCGCGCTTGGCCTTGGCATTGCTTTGGGCGGGCTGGAGCCGCAGGTCATGGCGGCGGACGTTTCCCAGATCAGTCCAATATCTAACCGCCTGCTGCCTTGACATTGACAGCTGCACTGTCTGCTTGTGTGTATTTGTGCCTATTCTTGTCAGGACTGTCAATGTGTATTTACCTAGGCAAGTTAGACGATTGCTTATTGTATTACCAGAGTGACCCTAAACATTAGTAAACTGAATTCAGAAAGTAATATCTGCCTTGTTTTGTATAAAAATTATTGTTGCTCGAGTGATGTCCGACATTTTTTGTTTTGACTTTTGTTTATTTAGAATTAGAATATGTATTATGATCATTGATATATGAGTTGGTCTTAAATCTTAATCAAATATTCTGTCACTGTAATTATTAAGTTGAAACTTAATTTTTATTTTCATCGTCATTGATATTTGTATCAACTGATCAACGTATCAACATTATTGTGTTATTAACTAAAGTGCACATTTTATTTATTCGGTATCGAGCATTTGTGATTTCACAATTCTTGAGTCTGACTAAAACATTTTTATAATATAACTAGTTTCTGGCATTCTTTACCAAAGAAAGGGAGCCCACGTCATGTGCGTACATTACCAAATTAATAACCGAGTGATGCTTCAAGTATCATGCAATGCTGCACGTTGATTGACACGATTCTCAAAATTTCAAGCAATTTTGATTTCTTCCAGTTTGCAGAAAAGCTCTCTTGCCGAGCTGAGTTAGCAATGTCGGTGGACCTGTGGCAGTCAGTGTGTGTATCGCCAGAAAAGGCAGAATGTTTGTCCCCATTTGTAGATTATTATTATTAAGCTATAAGTATAACATTACATTTTTAAATTTCCATAACACATCTTGGGGGCTTAAAGTTAAAGTTGTACCAAAACTTATTTGCCCCTCTGCAATGTTGTAAATATCTGAAATGATATTGATATGACGTTGTGCGGTATCGGGGAGATGGATATCTGGATATTGGATATCTGGCAGTTTATTCCATTTTGATACAACTCGTGAGAATGCATTCTGTGCAGGCTGATTCTTCTGTGTCCTTCTGAGTTCCTTATAATTATAAAATGTCTAATTTTGTGTTGCTGTTATTTAAATTTTCACCCAGGTACTTGAGTTGGCAGGCAACGCTAGCAAAGATTTGAAGGTGAAGCGTATCACACCCCGCCACTTGCAACTCGCCATCAGGGGAGACGAAGAATTGGACTCGCTCATCAAGGCTACCATCGCCGGTGGTGGTAAGTTGTTTGGACGATAACGCAATACGGGGGGGGGGGGGGGGGTTCACAAAAATTTTAAGTTGGACCTAGCAAGTATGGAAAGCCATTTGTATCCTTTGAATAAACAATAAATAAAAGCAAAAAATACAAGTATTTGAGACTTTCTGCACAAAATCATGTCGAAATTCAAGGCTCAGGCTTTATGATATAAAACAAAATTTCATCAAAATTAATGCCTTTTCAAAAGAACTGCACTACTTTCCATAATAGTCGGGTCCAACTTGGAACCTTTGTGAAACATCCCCAGAAGCTTACTGCACAGAACTTATAGAGATTGCAGTTACAAAGGCAGTTATTGCATCAGTTTTATGTGCAGCAGGCTCCTGCAAAATTTGGGCGCAATTTAATTCCTTTTAACGTACCGTTCGGTGTTCTGAATCGGGATGACCTCGGGCAGAGTTGCCAGAAATGGTCGCTTCATTTTGTCATAAGAACATTTTCTGGGAAATATTGATATTCAGTCACCACCTTTACACAGAGTACACAAAGTACATGTAGAGGATTATTATTAGGTGGGTAAACAAATCAACCAGATATTTGAATATCGGGCAAGTAACGTTTCTGTTCAACTGCGAGAGAAAATTTGTGATCCTTATGGATCAAACAGAAATTCGCCAAGCAGATCGAGCTACCTAGCAGAAATGTATATATTTTTTGTTCACATTTTTGTTATGGGGGGCAAGTTCATTTTCTGTTTGGGCAAGTAAGATATGAACATTCCTGGTTTCGCTTGCCCGAACAGAAAGTCTAAAGTATTTCAGGACATACAGCAGCAAATACTTGATCATGACTCAAGTTTTGCTAATGCTGTCGATAATAATGGATTTGAGTAATTTATTGTATGCCTTGCTTTCTCAATACATGCCTACCTGTTTTCCTAAAAGTTTCTAGGGGTGGCGGGGAGGTTCCCCATCATCTTATTCAGAAGAAGTTATAAACCGTTTATTGAACAAAACTTATCCAAGGATGTATGAACACTTGTTTTTGAGTAGTATTCTGTATTTTGAACTTTGGCAAGTTGCAATAACCACAATACATTCTGCATAATCCTTCATGCCGTTACACACGTTTTCATATCTTGTAAAAAAATTAATTTGACCCAGAGCTCTTCAACATTATTTCTCAGAAAACAACTTGTCTGAAAATTTGTTGTTTTTTGCCCAACCTGGTACATACAAATTATGTAAGAATAAAAAAATACATTCAATTTGCCACTCTGCCATTGTGTGACTGGTGAATAAATCTCAAGAGAAACGAGTCACAAGTGATTGACATTGGAAACCTAGTAACAAGTTCCTGTCAATTATTTTCTTTCATTTTTATCTTACTCTTTGTTCTCAATAGTAATTTTAATAAAGATGACTCGACATCAAATTGTTCTTGCCCTTCACTAATTGTCACTTGCCTTCTGCAAGTCGGTTTGTAGAGAGTCCTGTGCCTTTACATGCCATGGGATTTCAAATGTCTCATCCCAACATTTTTCATGGTGACCTGTTTTTATTGTATATTGAGGTGACCAGATGCTCATCTAGTTAATAGTCCAAACTACATTCAAGCTTATACTTAATTTCCTTTTTTTTACTATTTGTTCTCCCTTCTCCAGGTGTCATTCCTCACATCCACAAGAGTTTGATCGGCAAGAAGGGCTCGCAGAAGGCAACATAAGGCAGCGCCACCCTCACTCCTTTAGGACCCAGCCTAGTCCCGCTGCACCAAATGTCGACATCCGTGTAGATAGCCACGACAGCCCCTGGCCCCTGAAATACCACCACCACCACCATGAAGCCAGCGGCTACGCCTTCACCACAGTAATATTCAGTCTCAGGATTACTACTGTATAAAAAAAGACTTGTGGCAAAATGCAGGAATAAACTTTGAACCCTGATTAGTTATTCGCCCAGATTCCAAAGATGGCCGTTTCCCCAAATGATAATTTACATTTATACGTCTAGCAGCAAAGGCAACGCAAACGAAGGGCATCCTGGTGATGCGAGAAGATTTGTCCCAGAAACAGATTTTAAACCTGTCCCCATATCTGTCTATTTATCCAGAGGGGCATTTGTGAATTTTCGACCTAGCCCTGCACGAAAATACAGCCCGCTACCAGCTTTTTAAATATTCCTTTAAAAAAAATTAAAATTCTTTTTCATCACTAGACTTTGGCGCAGCATCTTTCTCTGAATCTTGTACAGTTTTAATCTGATTCATTCTATGTTCGAAAAGTAGGTATTCGGTAGATATTTGTATGAAAAAAATGCCTGATTGTATTATTTAAGCTCTGTTTGTGTGAAAGAGGTGTGTAGAACTTTGTATAGTTAAGAAGAAAAATTAATTAATGAATGATTTCAGCAGTAAATGCAGGCTTAGGAAAGCATCCACTCTAATAATCGTTGATTGATGTGCGTATGAAAAAAGGCACAGGAAGTTTGTATAAAGAGTTTATCGGGAGGGGTTTTAGATGTGTAAATTGAACGTTGACGATTTGTTGAAAAGTACCCTCAAAATGGCCAAACAAAATGCATTCCAGCCTAGACTGAAGCATGACGTCTCTGAAAATGAGATTTTAAGACCTGTTCACTCATTTGTATTGTATTGTATATTATGTGGATGCCTAGTTTCATTTCTATTTCACCCCATTGATTGTAGTTGTACCATAGAATATTTCTTCATTTTTGTCTCGTCCTAAAACAAAAAAATGATCATCCATCATTGTGTTCTTCTGCAGAATCAGGATGCGTGTGAATAATTTTTCCTTTCTTTTGTATCAAATTGTTAAGTTCAATTTTTCATTTATTTGGTCATTAAAAACAATTTTGGAAGTTCTTTGAAGTTTTATATAAAATCAAGTGTCTTGAGTATTTTTATTATGAGTATGTTTAGTTTCTTTGAAACAATTTTGTAAAATTTATTTTAAATTGCATAAAATGTTGATTCAAATCATTGATATTTTCTACTGTCAAGGGGATTTCATGTTTTTGCTGTAAAATTTATGAAAAGTCTAAAATACTTGTATTCTTGCTTATTCCAAGGCTACAAATGGCTTTCCATAAAAATACAAATTTTAAAGAGATTAGACAAGCAATTTTACCTTGTTAAAAGATGGTGTTAATAAAGCAGAGCCCTTTATAATGAGGGTCCACTGTATTTTTAGTTGCAAATTTCTAACATATTGCAAACTTGTTGGGAATGAGCCCAAGAAGAGAATGTACAATGGAACCTCTTTATAATGAGATCCGAAAGGACCATGGAAAGTACCTTGCTATATCAGCAAGCCTCCACTTCCAACTTTGTCTGTACTTGCCCGTTCAGGCAAGTCAAATTCTAAATTTTGAACTTTTACTTGCCCTCTTACCTCCAGATGAGATTAACATACATGTATATGAAATTACATTGTTCTCTCAGAGTTGAACAATTATTTAGTTGCCTGTTCGGGCAAGCAAACTAGACAATTTATGAAATTTTACTTGACCCGGGCAAGCAGGCAAGTGCTAGTGTCGAGCCCAAAAGTACAGTGGAATCTCTTTATAACGAACTTTGTTGTAACGAGTTACCTGATATAGCGGGGCTCTTCCACAGGTCCAGGTTCTACAGTGTATGTATTTTTGAGCCCTGATACACAAAATATCCGGTATAGATTCAATGGGCCGGAGGTGCTCAATATATCAAGGTTTCACTGTTATAGAAAAGGGCTGGGACCAACAAAATTACCTTGTAAGGGGGCTCTTAACGAGGTTCCACTGTATTAATTTACTAATATGAATTGCTTTAACAATTCGCACTATCCTTGCCAATTGTCCCATACAACTTCAATTATTTAAGGAAGTTGTACATGTGATATATTCCCATTTTCATATTTGGTCATTCATAGATTCACAGTTTATGTGTTGATATGGTGGTGCATGTGGGTGTGTTAAATACTGTATGGATCATGTGTCATGTTGTAGATTGTGTCGTTGTGGTTATGGGTAATTTGATAGATGTTTTGTAGTTATCCATTAACTTCATAAGATTTGTCCACAAGTGTTATTTGAGACTTCAAACGTACACATAAGATGTGTTTTCAATGAAACTATTATTCAGAAGACTCCTAAAATAATATATTATCATTGTAGGATTCTTCTGAATGATAGTTTCATTGAAAACAGCAAAAAAAAGTGAAAATTATTGCAAGATTTGTTCACCTTTGCCCATTGATTTTGGCTAGAATCAAAAATCATAAATCAATTGTTGGAAAACCAAACCCCACTTTGTTCTCCGGTTACCATAAACCAAAGTAAAAGAGAAGTGTGAAAGCTCCAAATGATTTTGGTTGAATTTGACAAAGTTAAAGGTACACTTGAGTATTGGTACTACTTCCCGAAATGCCCCTTGACACTAAATTGGTTGTTTTAATTCCATTTGAAAGTCCTTGAATAAAACATTTAAAATAAGAATCATTCCCTTTCAAATGCTCTCATAGTTGAAAAATTTGATTTCAAGATATTTTATTCATATGTCTACCAGCCGGGGGACATTTTGACTTTTTAGAAAAATAAAGTTGAGTTTGATCAATACTCGACTATCCCTTTAATATAATGGATCACTTAAACAAAAGAAATGAAGAGAACTCTAGTCAAGTTTCCAAATGCATACTGCCATACAATAGTTGTCATAAATACTGTAAATTACGTGTAGTTATACAACGTGTATTTCCACAATTCAACCTAAACTTGTCATAATAGAGATTAAAAGCCAAACTCATTCCACTACTCTATGGAATTGATCTCATTGGTACCTATGAAAAGAACCAATTAAAATGAGCAAATTTCACACAAAATTAATATGCAAGAAGTAACTACAGGGAAACCCTGCTATTAGCGAGATAGTCAAGACTGCTGTTGAATAGCTAAAATATAGACCAATCCGGTTTCAAGTCTACGTCTGCCATAACTGGAGTGCTTCAAGCATGTCTAGCTGAACACCGGTCACTGATTGTTTAGGAGACAATAATACACCTGGCATGTTGCATAAGGGTTCAAACCTATTCAAATTATCTTTTGTTGTACTCTTGGAAGCCCCCCAGTTATGGCCCTTTAGTACTTGTATTTAAACTGGATTC
The DNA here is from genome assembly GCA_037951105.1 of Echinarachnius parma. NCBI lineage: Eukaryota > Metazoa > Echinodermata > Echinoidea > Clypeasteroida > Echinarachniidae > Echinarachnius > Echinarachnius parma. The sequence goes on along the minus strand of JBAMJV010012381.1, from coordinate 15,462 downwards.
GTCTATAGACAGATTCAATAAATTTATCGCTGCAGGGGATCCTTTTTTGTTGGACAATAGTGTATAGGCAGGTTGGCTGCTATAGACAGGTGGCCGCTTTGGACAGGTTTGACTGTTTAATGTAAAGCAGAGAAGGTCCCACGATGGAATGAGAATTTTGTTTATGTAAGGGGAAGTACATTGTTGACCAATCCGTGCACACATACAAATCAGCACATAACAAACCATATGCAACTGAATGACAAAACAAATAAAAGAAGCAATTACTAAAAATTGAACTTTGTATTTCAATATAAATTTATAAAGAAATTGAGATGAAATATACAAGTATAACAAACTCTGTTCAAAATGAATGGAAGATTACACAAAAGAATGAAACAAAGCTCCTTGAGACTTGAGTAGGACATTAATGTATCTCAATAGAAATGGAACATAATGGGCAGATGTGTATTATCTTTAAAAAAAACATTTGTAAAAAAAAAATGTTCTTGGCACCACCAATGGTCATTCAAATGAATAACCAAATATTAAACAAAGTCCTCAATACAAGGCTATATTATGAACCTCCATTTTATGTATAAAATACCAACTTACAGGGCCAAAATGTACAACATGTTTTTTTTCCCCTTTGTTTAGGGGTAACATAATTCTTCTCTCAAGGCCACACACATTTTAAAATGTTAATACATCTGTATTACTTTACTTTTACAATTCAGCCACTATGAACGCCGAGCTATGAATGAAATGTTAATTTAAATCCCTGCATACACACAACATATTACATCCTCTCCTACAAACTGAAACACATACCTTTAGAAATGGCAGCCAATATACTGAATAAATAATACATCTATGTTCATGTATGAAAGACATTCATGTTTTAAATTCATGTTTAATTTTGATTTGATTTCTTCTTGCCCCAATGAGTAACCACATTTAAAACACATTTGTTTCTTCTTTGTTTACGGGTAACATAATTCTTCTCTCGAGGCCACACATTTTTTAAAATGTTAATACATATATTATGTTACTTTTTCAATTCAGCCACTATGAACGCTGAGCTATGAATGAAATGGTAATTTAAATCCCTGCACACCATGGGCGTAGAGCTGTCATTGATACCTATTCATCAGGGGGATGATCTATTCATTCATCCCCCCTGATGAATAGGTATTACGTAAGTATCAACGCCCATGCTGCACACACAAATCGTATTACATCCTCTCCTACAAACACATACCTTTAGATATGGCAGCAAATATACTGAATTAGTACATCTATGTTCATGTATGAAAGACATTCATTTTTTTAATTCATGTTAAATTTTTATTTGATTTCTTCTTGCCCCAATGAGTAACCACATTTAAAACACATTTGTTCCTTTGTTTAGGGGTAACATAATTCTTCTCTTGAGGCCACACATTTTAAAATGTTAATACATCTGTATTATGTTACTTTTACAATTCAGCCACTATGAATGAAATGGTAATTTAAATCCCTGCATACACAACAGATATTACATCCTCTCCTACAAACACATAACTTTAGATATGGCAGCAAATATACTGAATTAGTACATCTATGTTCATGTATGAAAACATTTATTTTTGTATTCATGTTTAATTTTGATTTTATTTTATTCTTGCCCCAATGAGTAACCACATTTAAAACACATTTGTTCCTTTGCTTAGGGGTAACATAATTATTCTCTCGAGGCCACACATTTTAAAATGTTAATACATCTGTATTATGTTACTTTTACAATTCAGCCACTATGAATGAAATGGTAATTTAAATCCCTGCATACACAAAATATATTACATCCTCTCCTAAAAACTGAAACATCCTTTTGAAATGGCAGCAAATATACTGAATTAGTACATCTATGTTCATGTATGAAAGACATTCATTTTTTAAATTCATGTTTAATTTTGATTTGATTTCCTCTTGCCCCAATGAGTAACCACATTTAAAACACAAGTTCCTTTGTTTAGGGGTAACATAATTCTTCTCTCGAGGCCACACATTTTAAAATGTTAATACATCAGTATTATGTTACTTTTACAATTCAGCCACTATGAACGCTGAGCTATGAATGAAATGGTAATTTAAATCCCTGCATACACAAAAGATATTACATCCTCTCCTACAAACACATACCTTTAGAAATGGCAGCAAATCTACTGAATTACTGTAGTACATCTATGTTCATGTATGAAAGACATCTATTTTTTATTATGTTTAATGTTTATTTGATTTCTTCTTGCCCCAATGAGTAACCACATTTAAAACACATTTTTAAAAAATTATTGTTTAGGGGTAACATAATTCTCTCGAGGACACACACATTTTAAAATGTTAATACATTTGTATTATGTTACTTTTACAATTCAGCCACTATGAACATTAAGCTATGATTTAATGAAATGGTTATTTAAATCCCTGCATATACAAAAAGAAGACCTGTAAAAGGATATAAATAAGCAGTGAGATTTGTCGACACAGAATTTGAATTATTTGGTAGCATGATTTTGCTGGTTTTTACTGAACTTATAATGATAGTCACATTATCAGAGTGGCAGTGCACACTTTAAAAGGAAACAAATTAATATTTAAAGGTTCCCCCTTTTATTCTGATAAGCTTATGAAGGAAGTTTGCATTGTTTGTGTACAACTACAAGAGCTAGCTTCAATTGTGTAATATATTACACGTACCATCATCATTGTAATACTAATAACTTGTAAAAAGTATACTGTAGACATGTGTATACCCTCAAGTATCAACATAAGGAAATCTGTACAACGCATTGTTTAATTCAGACAATACTTATTTCAAACATAATGAAACTGACCAGAAGTATATCATATAGATAAACAAAACATTTTCTGGAAATTCAAAATTTAAACTAAGGAAAAAACATGCATCTGAAAGATTTTTAAAAATACATGTTAAAGGGACTTCGTAACATTGTCCAAATCCTCAAAATAAAATTGTAACTCTAGCAGTTCCCCCATACCTTATTGTATTCGTATTAACAATAAAATCATGGGACAGGTTTCGGTTTTTCAAATTTCCCTTTCGTTACAAAGATATGTACGATCGAAGAATTGGGTTTTTCTTCTGTGTAAAAGTGAGTGCAGTGAGTTATTGAATATCACTTTGCAATTTTCGCTCATTGCTTGGCCATGCAATGTCCATATGACTTGAAATTTTCACTCAATACCCTGTGTACAAATGAGATAACAATAATATACATTGCATCAACCATTCATCACTTTTTGCACATGTCAACAAAGTTACAAGATCCCTTTAAAATTTAAGTTTGGGTATAAATTATTTGCTATTCAAAACGTATACAGAGAAAAGATAACCTTTTCTGTCAGGTTTGGGCTGTAGTATGAATGGAAAATTTAGCTTCGGAAAATCACACAGAAGTATAGGATGGAAGAGATTTTGCATACCTAAAGATGAGAAATGGCACATTTATGACACAATAAGGCAATTTGAGTAAACATAATTGATAAATATTGATTATTAGAAATATTGATGAAGTAAGTAATACTCAACAAAACTTACTCTATTAAAGAACATAGTTAGAAATATTAAATAATTAATTAATGAAATATGAACCTGACAAAACGACACTGTCATCTTGCTACAAAGCCTCAAATAATCCCTGAGAAAATACACATATCTACAAAAGGTTCATATGCATATATAAAACTCAACAAGACAATTTGATATGATTACACGATATTGTTGATGGTACCTTTAAAGGGACTTAGTAAACATTGTCCAAATCCTCAAAACTTACTTGGAACTCCAGTGGTTCTCTCATACCTTATCATATTCATATTAACAATAAAAGTATGGGACAGGTTTTGGGGTTTTCAAATTTCCATTTCGGTTCAAAAGATATTTACGATTGAACTGTTTCAGATATGAAATTGTCCTACGGGATAATTTAATTGCCATGTACAAAGTAAGTACAATGAGGAAATAGTGAATATCACTTTGCATTTTCTGCTCATATCTCAGCCAAAAGACATCCAATTAACATGAAATTTTCACACATTACTATGTGGGACATATCAGATTACTCTAATACACATTTTATCAATCACTCATCACTTTTTGCACTTGCCAACAACGTTAACCAGAGCCCGTTAATTGTAAATACCTGTAAATTATACCTTACTGGATAATGAAGATGAAGTTTTGAAGATAGATGTTAAAACTAGCATATTTTCTATATTATTTTCATTGACGTACGCGTGAATAGCATTGGCGCACTCAAAATGTTTGGCCCATACGGACCAGGAAAATAATAGTGGTTCCGTAAGTGGTGGTAATTAATAGCTTTGTTTATGAATTACACAACCCTTTGCAAAATGTTGGGTTATCTATTTTGATATCACAAAATGATACCAAAAACATATAATCATGTGTTGTTTTTTGCCTGGTGGTCCCCTTTAATACAATGTGTCTTTATCGGTTTTTTGCATATATCCCCTTTTTATATATATGTGTTTTACAATACAAGGCATGAAAATATAGTACGGTACGACTACCTTTACTACTGTAAAGAAACAATTTATATTCACTTTTACTCTTATCAAAACATTCACAAAATATTCACATGTCTTCCCTGTAATATATATTTATACACAATTGAATTTGAGCGATTGGGATAAGACAATCTTTGGCAGCTAGCGTCATTTGACCATACACAACACAAATTAGCCTCACAATTTCCTGGAGTTTGAAGCAACATTATATATGTTTCATCTTGAAAATAAATATTAATCTTGTAATATAGTAAACCTTTTAATATTTTTGAATAAGCAGTTGGCGTTCATACAGAATATCAGAACAAAAAACTAGCCTCACATTTTCCTGAGTAGAAGCATCAATATATATTATCTTTATCTTGAAATTTATATTAATCTTTAATATGGCAATCGTTTGAAATTTGGCACATAATTTTTTGGCCAACCTTCTCTGCATTCAATGATTTTTAGTGCGAGTTTTTTCTTCCGTGTACAAAGTGAATGCAGTGAGTTTACTGAATATCACTTTGCATTTTCGCTCATTACTTGGCCATACAATGTCCATTTGACTTGAAATTTTTCACACAATACCCTATGGACATATGAGATAACAACAATATACATTGCATCAACCATTCATCACTTTTTTGCACATGTCAACAAAGTTACTAGATCCCTTTTAAGAGTTTTTAACCCCCCCCCCCCCCCCTCTCTCTCTCTCTTCCTCTTTCTCTCCTGTTCTCTCCACCACTATCTTCCTCTGTATCTTACTCTCTATTTATTGGGGGATTTTTCCCTTCTTACTTTTTAATGGAACACCAATTTTGGTATTTTTGTGCCCATCTTAGTAATGCCATAATTTTGGCATCAAATTATTTATCTTTTATTTCTAATTTAACAAATAACACGTTCAGATTTGAACATTTAAATTTGTCCTCGTAATATTTTAACAATATTCATCGATAATGAATACTGGAACTCCACTGCATCAAGTTCGTAAATAGAAGACTTTAACATTTGAAAAATAGATACAAATTAATATTAAATTTCAAACTGAAGTTCTCATTTAATCTTCCTACTATATCCCCTTTGATAATTATGTCATCATACACAACATAATGGCAGCCATGGCAGCCATCAAGTGTATCTGAATATGGAACTCAATCATCTATAGAATCCAAATTTGAATACTTCACCGTAAAACAAACGGGATCAATATCTCAGATCAATTTTCTCCTTTTTTTTCACCAGGTAAACATTGTTACATCACGTTTCATTCACAATAATTTTAAAATGATGTTGGTAAATGAATGAAGTCTCAAACACCACTTTTGGAAAAATATTATAAAGTTAATGGATCACTTTAATGGGACTGTCTTCCTTTTGCAAGTCAAATTTCAAAAGTTGCGAGGTTATTGTCTTATATGAAAGAAAATGTCATTTAACAGCTTGCCTGAACAAATTAGGGCTTGAAATCTCTTTTTCGTGGAGTTATAGACCTCAAAATAATAAAACGACACTACGCGTTTAATTGTGCATTATACGAGTATTCACCCATGCAAAATTTCACTCACGATAGCGCATTCCGGGGATACCACATTGCTGCGCGTGACACCTACGTGACCCGCGCACATATTGTGATCGAACAACAGCGTAAGCGAAAACCAAATAAAATAACTGAGACTCGCTAAAACTGACTACATGTAATTGTATATTCTTCATTTCGAGACCTTTTCCGTGACATACATACCTTTACAAATGTCGGCTTCACGATACCTTTACAAGAATAGGTACAATATTTTTGTAATATTATGCTAAATCAGTTAAACTCATTTATTGACCGATATACGAGGGGCGTTCAATAAGTTTGTAGCCCGACCTTGAAGGAGCAGGATCTTTTGTTACCTAATGTTGTGTAAGTAATGTTGCATCCTTCACATGGTCAGTGATGAAAAGTCAGTTCATTTGTATCTCGTCTTTGCTTTAGACAGGACGTGTTTAACAAAGTGTCCGTTGCTATTACCAGCAATCACATAAAAATGGATGTTATTCAGCAGCAATCTGTTACCCGGTTCATGGTGCTACAGAAGAAGGCACCTATGGCTATCCACGAGGAACTGGAGGCAACATTGGGGAACAATGCTCTTGCCTATCCAACAGTAAAAAAATGGGTAGCTCTTTTCAAAGCTGGCCGGGAAAGTGTTGAAGACGATCCACGCAGTGGTCGTCCATCGACTTCAGTGACAGTAGAAAGTGTGAACGCTGTGGAGAAATTTGTTATGGAGGACAGGCGTGTTTCAGTTCGACACATTGCTGCTCAAATGAAGACTTCTGTAGGATCAATTGAAACAATCCTCCACGATCACCTGAACTTGTTCAAGGTTTCAGCGAGATGGGTCCCCCGTTTGTTGTCTCCTGAGCAAAAGCAGGTTCGCAAGGAGACGTCAAGTGACATCTTGGAGCTCTTCAGAGCAGACCCTGATGACTTCCTGGATCGACTTGTTGCTCAGGATGAAACTTGGGTTCCTCACTTTGATCCTGAAAGCAAGGCCAAGTCCCGCCAGTGGAAGCATCCAGACTCACCCCCACCAAGGAAGTGCCGGGTCGTCAAATCAGCTGGAAAGATCATGGTCACCGTCTTCTGGGATGCCTCTGGAATTCTTTTGGGGGAACTCCAAGCTGCTATCATTCAGAAGAGGCGAGGGAAGTTGACGAGAGGGGTGCGCCTGCTCCAGGACAATGCACCAGCTCACAAGAGCAGGGTGGCCCTGAAGAAAGCAATCGACTGTGGGTTCGAGTTGTTGCCACATCCACCCTATTCACCGGACCTTGCACCGTCAGACTATCATCTCTTTCCACAGATGAAGAAACAGCTACGAGGTCGCATATTTGAGGACGACATTGAGACAAAGGCTGCTGTCATGCAAGTTTTGGAGGGTTTCTCAAGAGACTTCTTCAAGGAGGGCCTGGAGGCCCTCAGGAAGCGTGCCGAAAAGTGTGTGGCTGTGGATGGGGATTATGTGGAGAAATGAACATATTTCTATATCAATTGATATTTCACCTCATCTCCTTCAAGGTCGGGCTACGAACTTATTGAACGCCCCTCGTATAGTTCGGTGGAGGGACGCATTCGTTTTTCATTCGTAGATTCCAAATTACAGGGTTGTTCGATCTGAATTTTTGTGTGTGTGTGTTACATTCATCCTCATCCGTCTACTGGAAACTTTTCAGACGATTTGTAAAAGGCGGACACTCCCTTTAATTTCTTTGCGTTGGATGAGAACAATAATATCGGAATAAAAACTGCACAGCCAGTGTAAAATGAGCAATCAATGAGAACGTGCTTACTGATGAGGAATACTCCCTTTGATAATGCTAATTATGTCGTCGTACACTATATATTTGGCGTTCATTGCCCATATGAAATCCAAATGCTCAAAGTTTGGAATCTCCTTGCTGTATATTAGATTCGGGATCCTGGGTATAAGCGCCTTGACATCCTTTGGATCGGCCAAGTCGTCATTGTCGCCCCAGAACAGAGCCACCGGGACGTGGAGGTCTTCTATGAAGTATTCTGGTGGCTTGGTCTTTGGAAAAGAAAGGGACATATAATAAGAGAGTTGTGATAAATGGGGTGTTATATCATGCTCTCATACCTGCCAACATTTGAAAATGAAACATCTTACTCTCATGTGAGCGAAGCGCGCATCGCGAGCGCGAAGCACGAAGTCCTTTGCGGCCGGGGTCCAGCTCTAGGGTTCTAGATGCTCTCTTGTGCTATCTTAGCAGCTCTTATAGTTTTGATATCCTTGGTGTAGATTAGATTTGGGATCCTGAGTAAAATCCTTTTAAGTTTAAAGGGATAGTTTAAAGGGATAATTTTTTTGTGAGATAATGAAAAACTGAGTGTCAAATTCGAAAGAGCATACAATTTTAATGACAGAATAAACTTTATTTGATCAAAATCGGTTCAGAAATGGCTGAAATATCCAGAAACATAACAATTTGTAATAATTGTGGAGCCCCACAATTATTCGATAATTTTGAGCCAGCCGTTAAAGGGGACCACCAGGCAAAGGACAACACATTATTATATGTTTTGGTACCGTTTTGTGATATCAAATAGATACCCAACATTTTGCAAAGGGTTGTGTAATTCATAAACAAAGCAATTAATTTCCACCACTTATGGAACCACGGCTATCTCGTGGTTCCACACGGGCCAGGCATTTGCGAGTGCGCCAATGTAATTCACGCGTACGTCAATAGAATCCCGGATGATTCGTTCGCTCTGCATAGAGCGCTGCTGGCTCTGCTCGCATAATAGTCTGCGCATTCAGACCGCATGACCGCATGGCTGAGAATGGTGATGCGTTTTCCAATTATATATTTTTTCTGAAAACATATTTTTGTGAACTTATTGAAGGAATGGAATACTAAAGATGTTACCTTTCTATAAAAAGATTATTATTTTGGGGTGGTGGTACCCTTTAATTTTTTTTTAAATGCTTCCACTTTTCAAATATTTACATAAGGTTTTTAAATAAGTGTTGGTTATCTCTCTATCTAATCACTATATTAACAAAACATCTCATGCACAATATTTTATTTTAAATAGTTGAAGCCGATGAGTGTTTAGAGAGCGCCCTTTTGAGTTTTAACGGCTCTTTTGGAATGAAAACAGGCTTTTTACTTAGTCATTTGTAATTTTGTATTCCTTTTGAGCATGGTAGAGTCATAACTATTAGTTTGTAATGTAATGGTGCAGGTTTTGGGTACTAAACTTCATTTTGACCAAAACTGTACTCTCTTTACCAGAATTCAACTATCCCTTTAACCGTACATTAACTGAAGTCATCAGTATTGCCCAAGAACAGAGCCAACTCTGTGAAGTATAGAGTTCCTCTATGAAATATTCTGAGGTTTGGTCTGAAAAAAATAGGGAGGTATGAAAGAGATGAGATAAAGGGGGAGCTTTAAGGCTTATAATGTTTTTGATTTCCTTGCTGTATATAGGATTCTTGATCATGGTTATAATCCTTTTAACCATGCGTCCTTAGGATCGGTCAAGTCATCAGTATCATCCCAGAACAGAAGTATTCTGGTGGCTTGGTCTGACAAAAGAAGGGGATATGGAAGAGATGAGATAAAGGGGGAGCTTTAATGCTCATAAGGTTGTGATTTCCTTGCTATAGATTAGATTCTGAAATCTGAATCGTGGGTCTTTTTAATAATGGGTATTGTTATTTAAAGTTACATATGTGATAATGTATGCTGAACTTTCCTTTTATTTTCCATCCTTTCTGCGCAAAGAGACTTGTATGAAATGCATGTTATAAATATGATACTATCTTTATTGTTATTATTATTCCATAAATCAATCTTTTCTATCATCACTCACCTGATTATATCTGCAAAGGTTTCCTATGAAGCCATAGTCATACATCCGACACTTTCCTGTTGCCACCATCTGAAAAACAGAAGAATGCAAAATTATAATACAATATAATTCATAATATATAATATAATTCTACATTTATAACGCGCGCACATCTGTCCATTCGAACACTCGTGGCGCACAATTCAAACATTTCAAAGTAATGACAAAATAACATAATAATAATAAAATAACGATCACAAGCATAAACAGTTATCACAAAAAAAAACTCAGGCATCTAAGGTTGTTTCATCAGGTAGGTTTTCAAGCAGGATTTGAGGTTAGTGATTGTCTGAGATTGACAGAGATCTTGGGGAAGCTGATTCCATAGATGTGGTGCAGCAAACCACTTCGATCTGTCCCCCCGGCCCCCACGACCTCTTAGATCTTCTTTCAAAGAGCTGGACGGTAGAGGACTAATTTGAGGTCTAATTAGAGGTCTAAATTGTCTAAATAATAAATACACTCAGTATATAGTTACCACCTAAGAGAAACAAGAAAAGTGGCCACTGTAACAAGGTGACCTCTATAGACAGGTTCCATAACAGTGTCTAGTCAAACATGTGTTTAGTGACCACCAAAGGGAAGTAAGAAAAGTGGCCACTGTAACAAGGTGACCTCTAGTCTATAGAAAGGTTCCATACCATAGATTTTCTCTGCAGGAGATCACCTTTTGGTGGCCACTATAGGCATGTTGGCTGCTATAGACAGGTGGCCGCTAAGACCGGTTTGACTGCCGTACCAACAAAAATGAGGAAAGAGTTGGGCCAAGTTGATTTCTCCTTACAGAGAGTATTGCCAGGTTTTATTAGACAGAATTACCAGTCTCTTAAATAGGAATTTCTTTGATGATTATACTAGGGATAAAGTTGGCACTGGCCAAGTGGCCCTGGGGGGTGTTGCATAGAGAGTTGCGGATCAATCGCAAAGTTGCAATTAATTGCAAGTCTGAAAATGTGCCTAAATGCGCAAATCTGTTTGGCTTAGATGCACATATTTTCTGACTTGTAGTTGCGATTGATCGCAACTCTGTAGAGTCCCTTTATAGAGAGAGTTGCGACATCTATTGTGCATAAATGGATACAAAATGACAAAAGGAATTTAAACCACTGAATGCTCAAAGAGGTTCAGTCATAGTTTAGCGCATTGTTGAACTCAGCATTCCTGCATGCAGCAACTTAAAACAGCTGTCGTCATTTTGTATCAAGTTGTGCACAATAGTTTTAACAACTCTCTCTATAAAGGGACTCTACAACTCTGTATGCAACACCCCCCTCATCAGGGTCCACTAAATATCAGCTTTGTGCCACAACAAATGTGTCCCTGATTATGGATATATTAATTATTGTGAATCTTATCATGCATGCACAATCTTGACCTAAATAAAGTATCCTATGCTCAGCAAGAGGACCCTGCATGCTCATATCCCCGGGTGAGATGTATGTATATCTATGTTTTTTAACCCATCAAGGACGGAGTCCCACATATTTGTCGGTTGGTAGTCCTACACTTCAGCAAGAAGATAAACAGTTATATGATGTATACAAGGATAAAAAGCATAAATTTCTCTATTTTTAGAGCCCTATTTTGTTACTCTACCTGCTCTAGTTATTTTTTAATGATTTTTATTATTGCGTAGATCGCTATAATTTAGGAAAATCCTTAAATTGGCAACACATTGTGATATTTTAAAAACAGATTTTGGCATTCAAATTGGCAAATTTGCGACAAAGTCACTTCATATTTGTCTTAAATTGTCATTACTAAATATTTTCCACCTATTTTTATGTCATTAAAAGGTCGGAAAAAAATTAGGAGTTGCCAATTTGTAGAGGAAAACAATGATCAATTTTGCCTTAAAATAGCTCTCGTCCTTGATGGGCAGTGAATCAGTGATTTATGAGTGTCATAATTATGGTATATTGGTTTGGGCCTTTGACTTTCAATAAGAGGGTCGCGGCTTTGATTCCCAACCACGGCACATGGGTCCTTCAGTAAGACACCTTTTCCACACTTGCTGCGCTCTCAAGTTCTCAACACAGGTGAAGTGAATGGGTACCTGGCAGGAATTCATTCCATAAAAAGCTTGATGCGCCTACAAGGCAGCTCGGCTACAGCCAGGGTAATAATATACAACTAACGAATGGGCTTCTTGTGATAGTCAAATCTATTACCGAGGTGGGCTCAAAATGATTATTACCCGAAGCGTAGCTGAGGGTAATAGTCAATTTGAGCCCACCGAGGTAATAGATTGCCTATCACAATCAAGCACATTCGTTAGTTGTTTTATATCACTCATCAATATCAGTGATTGTGTTCAGCTTATAGCAAAATAAGTGAAAATCTCTTGAGTATTTCATAAAATCGCTTGTAAATTTTGATATAAAAATCAATCGACATTAATGAAGCCAGTATGAGCCTCCAGAACCACGGCGCATCTAATACGCTTAAAGTCATTGTTATTTTGCGCATACAATCTCAAAGACGCAAAACTGAGTGCGCACCAACGCGCTGGCAGTTGCGCACATACGCGATGAATGCGTGCTAGCGCTCCCACGGATGTGCTTATTGGCTGTCTTGGCGTTCTTCTTCCTAGGTGAATAGTTTTTACCAACAAGGGCAATCACGTGACTAGAACGTGTGCGCCATAGAGTACTGCACAAATTTGATCGCGTGTGCATTTTGCTTAAACACATGATCTATGGAACGAGCGCGTAACAAACTTTTAGAGTTAATTTTTTTACTAACGCCCCGGTCACGTTATTTTGCGAGTTGTCCAAAACTATCGTTTGTCAAATTCAATGGTAAAACGATCTCATGAGGGATATAATATACTTTATCACCTGACTTAGTAAATACAGTACATGCCGCTGCCGTGTTATATTTTTGGATAGTACATGGCAATATTACATGGCAATTGTTTACGATACAAAATGTACACATACCGTATTAAACGTACCGGCGTATCGTACCGTGTTACTTGTACATGCATGTGACACGTATAAAATCATTTATCTCGCGGGCAGCGAACGAAAGAAAAAAACAAACGAAAATCAGCGATTTTCAGTACAATTGGATCAGAAAGTGACCTGGTAAATATAATCGAAGGAAACAATCGACAATTAGTTCTGATAGAAATGCAGTGATCTGAATATGTTGAGATATTAGTGCTGAGAAAGGCAATCTAAGTACGCCGATCGACTTTATTGTGCACATGAATAGTTGTGTTTCTGTGAGCGAGTGAAACGGATTATGATTTCAATTTGACAGTCAGATGATAAAACAGTTGTTAACTTTGTTGTCTGGAAAATCACAGAATATTCCTACCCTCGGGATTTCAAATGCTATTTCGTGAAGAAAATAAGTCCCTCGACTTCGTCTCGGGACTTATTTACTCTTCCCTCAATAGCATTTAAAATCCCTCGGGATGTAATATTCCGTGCTATTCCCTCCACCGCCAGTTAACAACAGTATAATGCGCTTAGGAACAGAATTTTCTAGATTGATGGCGCAATAATAGGTGTTGGTCTATCATTATTATTTGAATCGTGCCAAGTCCTGACCTGGATAAAGTGCTCCATGTTCTGCACCGAGGACCCTGCCGGGCTGTTCGATGTGTAGACCTGGACCCTCGTTTTGTTCAGTTGGTCTTCGCTGTGTCCGCCGTAGAAAAAGAGGGTGCCCACGCAGATGAAGTTCGTCTCCGGCCAGGCGCAGATCGTTTGTGACATGACGTCCTCGACCCAGTCATGAGCCATGAACTCGTATTGGCCTACAAGCGTCAGGATATCCTACAAATATAATAACGATTTAAGTGTATTTTAGACATTCTATCAAATGTGAAAATTTAAAATATATTGGATCATGACCATTAAAGACTGTACAATTTGATAAAAAAATGTGGCGGCCTGAAATACTCCTACAAAGACATAGGCAGTAACTAAACGATGGGGATGAGGTAAGTTATCTCATTACCAACAGTAACCATAGGCCTAGGAGGCTGTGGGGCTTGGGGGCTGCAGCCCCCCCCCCCCCCCCCCCCCCCCGGACTTTTAAAAAAGGCATAATTCGGACAAAAAGCACCTCAAATTTGGGCAAACCATGGCAAAATCATAAAATAATCATCATTTTGGGGCATTACAGAGGCGAGACCCTTTTTTCTTTTTCCTTGTCAGATGAAAAGGCGGGAAGGATAACTATTCGGGCAAAAGACCTCAGCCCCCCCCCCCCCCCCCCCCCAAATATGCGTCAATGTTTCCTAATGGTGAGTCACTTTTTCTGACGGAGGGTGCGTAATGGTACATAAAAGGGTGACGCACATCGGTACAATGACGCACTTTTCCTGGGGGGCAAGAGGTGCGTCATACAAATGACACCTGCATTATACCTCATGAGTTCATTAATTTTATTTCGATGTTTGTAAATATTGTTGCAAATGACACTGCGATTCAGCTTGTAGCTGTAAATGATGACATAAACGGTACCCCGGGGTACCAGACGAAAATCCGCCATTTTGTTTAATTATTTAATTAATTTTTAGGGCTGTACTGTGGGTATAGCGTGCATACAATCACGCGCTGCATGCACTGCATGCACAACGCAATAGCTGCGGTACGGTTGGACGCAAGATGGCGCTACACAACGCGGGATACCGGGGTACAACGGTACCCCGGGGTACTGCGTGTGTCATCAAATGATGCAAATGACACTGCAATTCAGCTTGTAGCTGTGAATGTGACATTTGGTTGAATAAAATACCATTATTATTATACAAATATAATACTAAATATTGTAAATACAGTCAACTCCACGTAAGTCGAAGTCGCATATATCGAATAATCGCGTAAGTCGATGATTATAAAAAGTCCTGATTTATCGTCATACACTTGCGTGTGTTATTCCTCTGCATATAGAGCTATAGGGCAGGGGCCGGGGACGTTTATGTACAACTTACACGTAACTGTAAGTCAAATTTTCTTCGACTTACGCGCAAGTCGAATATCGCCTAAGTCGACGTGTTTCACACAGTCCCGTCAAGATCGACTTATGCGAAGTTGACTGTATAGTAGGCTTGGGCGTCAGAACCGAATACCCGATTCTACTCGACTCCAGAAATGGGAATCGGCCCTCGATTCCTGAATAGCGTAGAACCGAGTACTCGAAATAACGGTTCATGTGCAAAATAGTACCGATTCTGTGTCTATGCGACTCGCGAGAGAGGGGAATCGCGCGCAAGATCGAGTCGATTCTGAGGAGAGGCCGCTCTCATCCCGACTCTCCTCTGTCATAATCGGAATAGACGCGAACTATATAGCACGGCCCAGCAACATTTACTTATTGAACGCATGAAACCGACGTGCCTCGTCTCTCCCCGTCTTAAATCATTTCAAGAAAACAACCGTGGCGCGCGCGCCAATAGACTAGACGTGTACGTACATGTACTGTACAGTTACGTACATGTGCGCTGTCGGCCA
>JBAMJV010012380.1:0-14566 GCA_037951105.1 Echinarachnius parma | reverse complement strand
CTAGGCTTGACCTCCACCGAGCTTGAAGGTCCGAATGGGGAACTGCCCCATGGCTAGTTTTATAATCTGGCGTCACTCCAACGCAATTTTACCGGCCGCGAGTGCTCGTGCTGGTCTGTATACTACCACCTAAATATATAATTAATGCATTTTTTATTCATCTGAGATCAAGTTGCCTTTTTTGTATGGATCACAACCGGCTTTTTTTGTTATCAGATCGTTAATGAGTCTCGCCTGTGACTCCTCGCGATCGAGTTGTAGTACCCTCTTGTGCAAGGTTTCACCATTTTCAGGAAGTCGGCCACTCTAATAACTAATTACAGTATTGTATTATCGCTTATTACATCAGTTTCTAGATAAGCGTTGTATAGAGACGGGGTTATCCTAGTATACCCCTTGTCAGTGGTATACTCAAGACAGTGCATTATTGTACTCCCTGGGGAGCATTATTACAGTCAACGAGCAACACGAAGCCTTATATTATGAATCAGCATAATACGCTAACTATACAAGTACAGTGCCACATCACTGCATCGTAGCAGTCAGCTATTCCTCGATTTGTATGTGTTTATCCACTCCCAAAGAGTCCTATTTTCAGTACCCGGCCAATCGACTCTGATCTCACATCAGATCAATAAATGGTTTATTGACTCTCGTCTACCTGTACGTCTAGGACCACTGTACTCCCGGCCAGTCAGAATTGCATGTCACATAGTGGGCCTTCGAAATGGAAGAAGCGGACGTGGAAAATAAAGGAGGAGAAGGGCAGAACTGGACATACCATGCAGCCTGTGGAAATGACAGGTAACCTAATCACAATTACGTAATAAAAACATTTAAAAACGTATTTACTGAACTCAAATGCGTTTGTGTGATTATTGCACTTTCACCAGTTTCTCATAATATGATAGATTATAAAATAGTTCGCTCTACAGAGACACCCACATTTTGCAGTCTTCACCATTATTGTGTTAAAATGTATCTGATTGGGGATATACTCCGCATAAAAAGAAACTAGACACTTATTTAAGACCATATATATCTCATATTTTTTAAAGATAAAGTATATGTTATTGTATATCAAATTAAAGATAAAATAACCCTCTCGATATTAGCATAGAATCCAGGAGAAATCATTCATGCATGACATGTCACGGTTAATTAACCACCGCAAGGTCTGTTTTCAAAAATAGCAAAAATGGAACATCCATTCAACCATTTAAATGGTTGACAAGCATGATATAAACGCTATATTGCACTGACATTGCATAATTATTTCATTATAAATGTGATCTTTTTTAGTTTCATCTCAATAGAAGAAGTGTAAATAAGACGTTTCGTAAGGTTTTATTTTCATCAAAATGTAACACAATGGGGAATTCCATGGCTAAAGGTTTATTCGTCGAAACTACAGTTTGTGCCCTTAAGGCCTTATTTCAGCATGAAATTGTATAATTGTTCTCAAGAATTCTACCGTAGTCCAAAGATCTTAAAATCTGATGTCACCCTTGGTCAACGCATTGTGGGCAGTCTCTAACATGTCACTTCTCTAGGTAACTATAGTTGAAATTTGCAAGGGACACATGAAACAGACACGCTTTATGCCTAAGAAAACAGAACCAATATGTTGATGTTTCTCATAACCTGACCCTGTTTTAATGGAAAAATGTGTATTTTGTCTGTGTTTGTTGTTAATGACAATAAGGTTGAATCGTCGTCATAAAAGACTTGCCCCGCACATCTTGTTATCAAGCAATGACGCTTACTCATTGCAGTCGTGAATGGTGCGGCCATCCATTGTTTATTGCTATTTTTGAAAACAGACCTTGCTATTGTTAACTGAGTCATGGCAAGTTCATGCTGAACGATTACAACCTTTAAATTTATGTTCCGCCTGTAGAGGACTAATTTCCTTTAATTTGATGACTACTGTACACTCTGTCGCCACATAAATATTATTAAATAGGACCTAATTTCAACTTAAACACCAGTGTCCAGTTTCTTTTTGTGCGGAGTAGTAGATAGCATTATGTAACAAGTGTTATGTAATCCCCAACACAAAGATATGTTTGTATAATTATTTAGATAGATTTATAAGTGAATCGATGTCATGCAGGACGTACTGTAGCAACATGCGGCGTTGATTACATGTTCACTAAATTTTATGTTTGCACTTATCAGGGTGTTATGTTATACAGGGTGTCCCATAAAGAAATGCAACACCTACGATCGTTAATTTCATCAACATCATCGACCAAATGTCATTGTTTTTGTTTGATTGGGTAGAACATTCTTTTTCCAACAAAATGATAAAGCATTTGAATCTTGGGTACGGCGTTTGGATGCTATAGGGCCATTCTTCTGAGCAATGTCGTTTCCTAAAATTTGCTACTTTTTCGTCTCCAGCGATCCTCGGAACAATGAGGCATTCTCGCCCCACGGCCTCCCGTAGAATTAGCTGTACAGAAGAACTCGAATGACTGCTTTCCCTTTGATAAGGAGCCATACCGTACGGGGTACTCAATTACGCAACATTGTCTTCTTTATAAAAGGGAGAGCAGTCATGCGGTTCTTCTGTCTATGGTAGAGGCCGTGGGCGAGAATGTCTCAGTGTTCAGAGGAGATCTCTGGAGACGAAAAAGTAACAAGATTAGGAAACGACATTGCCTCAGAAAATGGCCCTAGGATTCCAAACACCTTACCCAAAATCAGGTCGGACCACAATTTTCGAGACCGAGACCATGACCCAGTGGTTGAGAATCCTGTTAGCGGGGGGGGGGGGGGGCAGGTAGTCGTAGAAATTTTTTTGAGAAGCTGAGACCAAAAAATTTCGACATTTTTCGAGGGCCGAGAACACGGGTTTGTCGCACTTTTCGAGGCAAAGACCATCAAAAATGACCGGTCGAGACCGCTCAAATTTGGTCTCGAGACACCAGTTAAAATTTTTAGAAAAAGGGGGGTGGGGTCATTTTTTTGGTCAAAGGGGGGGGGGGGGTTGAACCCCCCCTCCCCACTCGTCCCCCCCCCCCCCCCCCCCCTGGGTAAGCCTATGAATGAAATATTATAGTTATGAAATTCTCAATATAAACAATTATAATAACCTTGCATACATGCATCATCACCATTATGGGGATCATCTTACCGTTTGGAGGTTGGCTTGTATGTAAATTATATGAACTGGTAACACAATGGTGTTTTCACTGTCTTAACATGAGATATGTATGTAGTTTTTATAATATGATATGTCTCGTTTAAAACTGAGATCATAACATTATTCCCTGTCAAGCCTGTCATAAACGACTTTATTGATCATGACCGTGGATTTCATGGTATATACGGTTGCAACGTCTATACTAAAACGTAAAACAGTTTGATGTCAGAGCCTGCATGTATACACATCATAATTGTGCATTTCATTTTTCTGTTTTTCTAGCAGAAGACACATAATCGAGTTTAACTATGTTTGATGTTAATATGTTATCAAAATATCCACAGAATTTCTATGACCACGTAGACGATGTAATGGTGGTATTCCCATGATCTCTCACGCTGAATCTGGAAAAAAGCGAAGTGTGTTGTAAAACAAAACAAACAAGAACTTTTCAACTGGTCAAAAAACTGCCCTGGCAAGGGACATTACATTTTTTAATTTTTTTAATTAGAGCAAAAAAAATATAAATTTGACGCTCCAGAAGGGACATGGGAAAAAAAAAAAAAAAATAATAATTAAAATATAATAATAAATAAAATAAATAATAAAAAAGAAAGAAATAAATAAATAAATAAATAAAAAATTACCATAATTAATTAATGGAGAAAAATTTCAAAAATTCTGTGTAGAAGTTTAGTGTACCAAAGTTAGCTCTACCAGATAAAGCAAACCAAATCAAAATCGGTCGAGAAATGAAGGAGAAGAAGCATTTTTTGTGATATTTGGAATAAATTTGCATAAATTACCATAATCTAATTAATGGAGAAAAAAAATTCAAAATTCTGTGTAGGAGTTTAGTGTACCAAAGTTAGCTCTCTACCAGATAAAGCAAACAAATCAAAATCGGTCGAGAAATGAAGGAGAAGAAGCATTTTTGTGATTTTTTGAATAAATTTGCATAAATTACCATAATAATTAATGGAGAAATATTTCAACATTCTGTGTAGAAGTGTTAGTGTACCAAAGTTAGCTCTACCAGATAAAGCAAACCAAATCAAAATCGGTCGAGAAATGAAGGAGTAGAAGCATTTTTGTGGATTTTTGGAATAAATTTGCATAAATTACCAATAATTAATTAATGGAGAAAAATTTCAAAATTCTGTGTAGAAGTTTTAAATCCCCCTCCTAGCCCTATCTTATGAAGAGCAATCAGAATCAAAATCGGTTGAAAAATAACGAAGAAGAAGCATTTTGAAAACTGTGGACGGACGGACGGACGGAAGGACGGACGGAGGAGGACGGACGGACGGATAGGACGACGGACGGACGACGGACGCAACGGCATGGGCATAAGCTCATCGGGCCCTTCGGGCCGGATGAGCTAAAAAACGCTTGACCATTTTGACAATTTTAACGTAACGCCGCGTGTTGTGACATATGATATAATTCATTTTAAATGATACTGATGCCTATATATCAATGTATTATTTTAAACTAATGATGAATAGTATCACAAATCTTCGTATTTAGCAGTTGTCTCAAATTGAAAAAAAAAAAGATATTACCTTTTGCAAGAAAACTTTTAAACTTTTTTACATACCGGTATTGGTTTTCAATTAGCTCTCGGGACACGATGCGGCTATAGATCAACACAACAGCCTGTAATAATAAGATTAATCATTAAAGAAGTTATCTATGAAATCTCGTCGAATGATTACTATCGAAATAACAAGGGACAAGCTAGATACAAGATATAAATAACAAGAACGCACAGACAGTGCGTTTCTTAATATCAACATTATACAAGAAGATTTCGCAACCTATTTACTTATATATGTATAAGTATTGAATAGTCTATTATTATGTTACTTATCGAAGTTCAAGTATTAAGATCATTGATTGGGTATTATATATTTTAAAGTGCTCATACTGACCCAAAGGCTGCCGAATGACTTCATTTGTTAAAACTGGGTGAAACTAGTTGTTTTGTATTTCATTAAACATTGGATGTCGAGGCGGCAATTTTAGAGGAGATCTTTTAAATATCAATATTTGTATCCAAGACAATAAACCACCTATACAATGTCGCATGTATAATTTGAACATTATAATATCGAATTCCCATGTACGTATGTTATAAATTCAAATAATGTCTAATCTTTCCTGGGGCTGTGCCTCCCTTCTTAATTTACCCCCCCCCCCCCCCCCTCCACACTCACACACCCTCCCTCTTCCATTCCCTTCCCCACCCTCTCACTTTCTTCCTTATCTTTCTATGTATATATGTATATATTTGTGTATATAATATCTGTATATTGATCTGTTTATAATGTTACATAATTATTTCAACGAATCTGAAATTACCTTGCATTATATTTATAATGTTATACTTCATTAAAATTAATTAAAAATATGTACTCCGATACCCTATATGGGTGGTTGAGTAAAATAATGATAAACTTTCAAACTTTCAAACTCGAATACTTTGTTTTCATTTTTCAAAATGTTGATTCTGGCCACGGCTTCTTCTACACAGTCATGTTCTATATACATGTAAACAAAGGTAATTTAAAGTGATATGGGTTAGCGAAATCGTTCGAAAACAGAGAATTCAATTACATTACCATTTTCCACTTATTATATTTATTTAGCATAATCTGAAGTCAGCCCTCATGCATGCGAGGTCGTCCACTGACTGCAATCCTTTTTTTTACAGGCCCTTTATCCGATTCCACCGAAAACATACTACAATTCTTGTCTAAATCATGCGGTATGTACCTTCTATTTATGTCTTTGACAGCTATGAAGGATGAGCTTGGACAGAACAGTACTAAAGGCACCCCCGAAGAATCCAGGCAGATACTTGGCAAGAATGTAAGTCGCATTTTATCCAACAACCCCCCCCCCCCCCCCCCCCAACACAAAAACAAATTTAAAAATAACAAATACTTATTAGTTAAATATGATCTTGGTTGTATGTACGGGCAGCTATACGTCCCATCAGTTTTTTCCGTTTTCTGACCACAGAGAAAAGATATTCAAATATGAGGTCGTCCTTTGCCCCGATCGAGAAGGCTGCACAGGGGCTGCAGGTCGTGTAGCTCCCAGCCCACTCGATCGTCTCGCATCGTCGCTCATAAATAAATTGTTCCCTGCGAGAAACTGCAAGTCAGAGGCAAAATAAACAAAAAAGTTGTCTCGCTTCAAATAATTTTATTTGAAATAATTTGACAAAAACAATAATAAAAAACATAAGGGGAACATCTGTGGGGGAAAAATACAGAAGGTGCATGTAGCCACTCCCTTCAAACAAACAAACAAAACAACATTTCGTGGGTCCTCCACTCGATATGTGCCACACATTTTTACGATTTGAACTACCATTGGAGAACTATTTATGTCAATTAAAACAAAATTTTATATTCCGTCCCCTAGTGGACCCGTGAATGGAGGAAAATGAACATAATAGAAAACAAATATATTATAGCACTTATAGACATGTAGGTGCCCTATTCAGAGGCGCTTTATTACCCTTGGTCATCAGGTATAAGTTCAAACCGCACAATTATCTTGAGCACCATCTCAACTCCCAAGGGGAGCATACTATATAGGGCACTACAGGCTAATTTAACACCCGACCAAGTACCCATGTATACTCCTGGGTAGAGAGCAGCAATTTGGATTAAAATAAGGCCTTGCTGAAAGACATAAAATACCGGGGTATCGATTGGTTTCGAACTCGGAAGCGAGATCGGAAGTCGAGTGCTTATCCGATCGTGCCATAATCCACTGATCATGATATCAAGTACCTAATAAACGGGGCTTCACATTATTTTACACAATAATATTAATTATAGTATTTGGTACCGATTATATAATATAATTTTGGCCGTTATGGTTGCCTTTTTATTTTTAGATTTATGTCTTATGCATGATTGTATTATAATGTACATTATTTAAGTTGAAACAGTTATGAATTACTAGAATCATAAATCATTATGACATTTCAAAATTGTATATCAAAGTACAATAAAGATAAAAAATTCTATTTATTGCCGATTATCTGAAATTGATGAGTAACTGGCTGGTCATTAAAATGCGTTCAAATATTCTCCGCAAATAAAGAAACGGGACACTTATTTAAGACAAAATATCTCATATTTATTTACGATAAAATATATGTTATTGTATCAAATTAAAGATAAAACGACCTTCTTCAGTATTGGATTAAAATCCAGATGAAATGATTCAAGCATGACTTTTCACGGTCAATTAACCATCGCAAGGTCTGTTTTCAAAAATAGCAAAAGTGGAACATCCATTCAACCATATAAATGTTGATAAACACAATCTAAAACGCTATATATCATGACATGGCAACATACAGTAGTATTTCATTAGAAATGTGATTTTTTTTGTATTCTCATTTTAATACAAAAGTGTAAATGAAGACAAGTTGTTAACGTTAAAGATTTTATTTTCATATAAATGTAACAAAATGGGGAATTCCATGGCAAAGGTTTATTCGTCGAAACCACAGTTTGTGCCCTTATTTCAGCATGACACTTGGTATAAAGTCTTCTCAAGAATTCTACCGTAGTCCAAAGATCTTCAAAACCTGATGTCACCCTTGGCCAACCATTTCAGCAGTCTCCAACATGTCATTTCTCTAGGAAAATATGGTTACAATTGCAGGGGACACATGAAACAGACAAGCTTTATGCTGCAAAGACAGACCAGTATGTTGATGTTTTCATAACCTGACCCTGTTTTATTGAAAAATGTGTATTTGCGGAGTTTGTTCATGACATAAGGATTAAATAATATCATACTTTATTTGCCCCGCATAATCAATAAGCAAACACTTACTATCATATCAT
Source organism: Echinarachnius parma (assembly GCA_037951105.1). Classification (NCBI taxonomy): domain Eukaryota; kingdom Metazoa; phylum Echinodermata; class Echinoidea; order Clypeasteroida; family Echinarachniidae; genus Echinarachnius; species Echinarachnius parma. Next base: position 6,535 of record JBAMJV010012380.1, on the reverse strand, counting down.
TCGAATGGTGCGGTCCTCCATTGTTTTTGCTATTTTTTAAAACAGACCTTGCTATTGTTAATTGACCATGGCAGTTTATGCATGAACGATTACACCTTAAATTTATACCCTGCCTGTAGAGGACTAAATTTCCTTTAATTTGATTATGATAACGTACACTTTATTGTACATAAATATGAAATATTTCAACTTAAACAAGTGCCGTGTTTCCTTTTTTTGCGGAGTATACTATATATACATGTACATGCATGCATGACTAGGCTGCTTACGTGTTTCTATTTGTTTGTTTTCTTATCGAATATAGTTATGATATGTAGTATAGTATTGTAATGAATAAGAAGATTGTATTTATCAATGTTTACTCTACAGTATTTACATTCAAGGTTAATCAAACATAGCTCAGTTGTATTATGAAACGATAAGTCTGGGCTCATGAAATACATTATATATTATACTTGAGATATTGAACATTGAAATCAGATTAATCTTCTGATAATAATGTTAGCAAATGCATGTTCAGAGTACACCCTGCGTGGTTTCTCCATCCTATATAGCAAATATGTTTTGCGGCGGGGTCGAGTCAAATTAATTGAACAAAAACATGCACAGTACGCCTATATAAACATTCGTAATAACACTAGGAAAGGGGGAAAATAAATCGGCACCTTAATAAGGCATGCCAAACCTTGCCGCACTAGCAGCTCTTTAAAATGAGCGCTAACTCCAATCAGAGAGGTGGGAGGACATTATTCCAATAACCTGAAGCACGCGCATCTACTTCAGCTCAGATTACATCGGTTATCGCACACAAACGTAATTCATCCCAGGAGTGGATTAAAAGAGAGAGAACTTGCAGACCAAGTCCTTGTAACATAAATATTCACGATTAATCATTCAATCGATTAATTAATCATAAAAAACAAAGAACAACATAATTAAAATAAATAGAATATCTTAACTTTCTACGATGTAAATGTGTGGATTCAGTAAGTTTCGAGTAGTACCTGCTACAGTAGTCAATGGCCGTATGGCGTATAAAGCTACGGCGGGGGGTGGGGGGGGGGGGGCACGGGGGTCTGTGTGCCCCAATAATTTGGAGGAAAAAACAATACATAAGGGGAACATTTCTGGAAAAATAAAGAAATGCAGTAGGTGTGCCCCCAAATAATTCGTGTGCCCCTCCAGTCAGTCCGACCACACTACGCCACTGCCACTGCCATAATGGCAGTTATTCGCATCTTATGTCCCAGGCACACGATAAACCCGTGCTGTATAGCCACAAAAAGCCTATTGAATGTCGATTTAATGAACATACCTTGAACATACCTTGAACATACCTAGAAGGCCACACCTCACCATCTTCATCGTAAGAGTAGACAGTTTAGCGTGGCATGGTTTAGGGGGCCCTTTTGAACCCATTTTAAAAACCCAAGGGATGACGATCCGATGACGGCGCCGTAAACACCCCGTAAAGCCACGGACATCCACGAATGGTCACGGAACAAACATGTCGTGGCAGAATATTGAAAATTTTGAAATTTCATTTCTGCCTGCCCGTATGTCGCAGGTACAGTGTTCCCACTTATTGTCACGAATTGCCATTTAATGCCACGGAAAATGCACGAAATCGCCACCAAATAGCCCCGTTTAATTGAATTCCACAAAATACCAATATGTGGCTCTTACTGGAGGGCCCAGTCACACATACCCTAGCCTTTAACCAGGCTTCGTGTCTCAAGCAAGCAATGGCTGTGCTGCATGCAGGATCAGGAACGACTGAACGCCTGATGGAGGCTATCCTGCAGTGGTGAATTCACGTGCGATCCCCTCTTGTCTCGCCAAATGATTGTGCAGGGTAGTCGCGCTGTCCAGTCGTTCCTGCATAATGCATACTATACCGTGCATTCAACTCAGCTCAGACGAGACATGCCTTGTCAAGAGGCTAATGATTGTGCAGGGTAGTCGCGCTGTCCAGCCGTTCCTGCATTATGCATACTATACCGTGCATTCAACTCAGCTCAGACGAGACATGCCTTGTCAAGAGGCTACACATACCCGTGAAGCCTTGCCGTATAGCCACGAAAAACCGATTAAAGGACGCTTATTGCATGGCGCCGTATACCCCTCCTAAAACGCAGGCCTCGTAAAACTACGGTTACCACAAGAATAGCCACGGAATAGCCACGGCATAGATATACTCTCGGTCACTCCTATGAAAAGTCATGTCGTGGCAGAATGTTTAACTTGTTAAACTCTACCTTCCCATAAGTGACACGAAACCCAAGTACTGCCACATATTGTCAAGTGCCACATATCGCCACGCAATAGCCCTTTTTGTCACCGAATATAGCCCCGTTTCTTTATATTCCAGAAAAATGCCAAAACGTGGCTCTCACGGGAGAATGTGTGACTGGGACATATACCTTAAAACAAGTTTGTTTAAATTAATGATGGGCGTATATATAGGAAGGAGGGTGCAGTTGCAGGGTTCATGACGGGTGGTGGTAGTATATGGTGGAGGAGGGATTTGGGTACATTATTTTAAGGCGTAGTTTTTCTTCTGCATGGATGGTAATTGCCCATGAAATTAAGTAGTTGATCCTCTGTATACAAATATAGAGGATAATAGATTGTGCTTTTTTTTTATGTTTACCATAAATTTTGTTCTTATTTTTTTCTAACTGAATTTCATTTGCATAATCAACCTTTCTTTAATTCTTTCACAGGAAGAAGGTGTGTCCTTTCGATGGGATGTCGTCGCATGGTTCCTCGGCGTCGTCTTCATCGTCGTTGTCATGCTCGCCATGATCTTCATCGGCAACGCCCGGGGCTGGGATGCCAACTCTGGCTATGACCACAACGTCACTGAGTCGTCCCAAGAACGCTTCCTAGCCGAGCCCTTCGTAGAGGAACCGGGCGTACCTGGTCGCTACGGACCGGGCGCGTCAGCCAGGTGGTACTACTGGAAGCTGCCCCCTGCAGAAGTCACCACACTCACGCGTGCGATTATGTGGCTGTGTTACGTCTTTCACCAGCTGTTCATGTGGGGTTGCATCTACTACGCGCAGAGGTCTAAGAACCTCTACCCGGACCCCTCTGATCCCCGCTACTCCACGAACATGAATGCGTTCAACTGGGTGCCGTTGATTGGCAACATGGTGTTCCACTTGATCCATCTCGGGCAGACGCACTGGACCTACGACGCATTAGCGCAGGATGTGTCCGAGGCAAGCTCACAGGGGTCCGTCATCATGCTGCTTATGTTTGTACTCATGATCGAGTACCGCAACCGCGGAATGGCATTCGGGTGGCCCTCCAAACACGACACGGGCACCATCAGCAACAAGCTCAGGCTTCCCTGGGGACCACAAGGGCTTATCCGCAGGTATCATGGGTATGCATTCGCATGGGCGGCGATCTATACATTCTGGTACCATCCTATGGAAAACACGCTTGGCCACGCTTTCGGCTTTGCACACACCTGGATGTTCATGTTACAAGGCAGTCTGATGTACACACAACTCCATCTCAACCGCTACTGGCGGCTTCTCTTGGAGGCATGGGTCATTATTCACGGCAGCCTTGTCGCGTGGCAAACCGGAGGTCCAGCACTGGATGGCACTCTCCTCTACCCGATGTTTATGTTCGGTTTCTTGTGGATGTTTACCATGACTCAACTCTTCGGCTTGCCCATTCTCCAGTATCTCCCTCGCTGGACCTGGTTTCTACCGTTCATCGCCTACATGGGAGTTGGAATCTACGTCTATGGGTGGGTCTATGTAGACAGGCAGGGCCGCTACTGGATCAGGATGAACGAGATGATAAGGATCCCTGCAACAGAATACCTATGCGTGATGATCGCATGGCTGGTCTTGTGGCTCTTCCTGTGGCTAGAGAGGAAGTTGACGAAAGCCGCGGAGAAGGAGGAACAGCCGTTCCAGCCACCAAGTCTTCTCAAGGAGATCCTCTGTATCGCTGGAGTCGTTCTCACGTACGCTGTCATGGTTGCAGTCGCCGTCATCATCCAGGCCCTCGATGTCCAGATGGACCTCATCGCCCTCATGATCATATTTGTCATCATTTTCACGATCGGAGTTGGGGTTGCCTGCATGTTGTTGAAACAAATCATGCCAGAAGTCAGCGACGATGGAAAATTAGTTAACAGTCACTCTAAAATTGCTCCCGAAATAGACAATCGGGCCTTTTCGGCAGATGAAGCAAATACGAAACAATAAAGTGATTTTTGTTGTTTAAATGATGCAATAATTATACATGTTTTAAAAAAGCACAAGTTTCATGAAGTGATAAAAACAATATAGAACACTCGCTTTTCTGATATAATAATGCAAAATATCACAAGGTTGCAAAGTGGCGTTGAGATTACTTTAATTTATTACTTCTGTAATCTGACGTCATAGGTTTTGTTGTAAATGTCTTCGTCGAACTAGCTCTCTTTCCAAATAAAATGAAGCGCAATGTGATAGTTATTAACTGTCTACTTACAAAATAATGGTAAGACTTATGTATATGGTAAGAGTAAAACAGACTGCATATTCTGTTACCGCGTCAATCATTATTACTAATAAACTACCAAGTTTGTTATGTTGTGCTCATGATTTATTCATCATGTTTTAATGCGTAAAATAAACATCTTTTTGCAGAGTTGAGTTGCCCCAATCAAAAATATTACATTTATTATAATATTCGTGAATCAAGTTCGTGATAGAGATAGGCCAATTCGGTGCGCACTATTATACTACTGGCAAAATGATCGGCTTAATTTCAAATTGCATTCTGTTTTTCTGGATTATCATAAACAAATGAACAAATAATTATATCCTTCATTTTATACTGTTTCGTAATTATCGGGTGTCTCCTCAAAGGTGAAATTCAGATTTTATTATTTTTTTAATTTTTATTTGTGGTACGATTGGATAACATTGCATCTTTTCAGGTATATTTTGTATGCTTTGAGTGCCCGAAAACATATTTAAATGACACATGACCTACGTGACCTGCTTCCTGTAATTATTCCTAAATAATTTGGAACATTGTTGAACATTAACCCATAGGTCACATTCAAATGTCAATAAAATAAAATATTTTACCAGAATTACATCATAGGAACAAGAATTTCACCGTAATTTATACCGTAACTGTTTGCCATGACCTTTTTTTTTATTCGTAACGCGAGTTACCGAACTTTTTATACCTAAATCAGTTTGTAAATGTAGCTCTGTAGGTGTTGTTTGTGCTTTCTAGTTGGTGTATATACATCTACAAAATCCATACAGATAAAATCAACCTGCAGTAATGTTCGATGAAATAATAAGAGTAAGAGCACGGAGAAATAGCCAGCGTACCAGTTATATGTATAATGCGATTTTATGCTTATTTCTAGAAAATAAACATCATTAAAAAAAATGATATTAATACACCTTCACTTATCTCGTGAGTCGTGATCATGCTGTATATATTTCAAACAATCAGTACTATAATAAAGTATATTCATATAGCATTTGACGCAAATTTCCCATTTGCGCGCTAAGTCATACTAATTATTTATCTGTATAATATATACCGTTCTATAGTTACCGTATGTCATGTTAATTTTATTCAATTCGTAAAAACGTGACAATACTAAGCCAATGTGACAATATAATTATGTGGGAATATATAATTCTACTCATAAGCGTGATATAATGCAAATATATATATTGCTAAAGAAAATCATCGAAATTACGATAATTATTGACATTCAGACATAAATAATCATAATGAATGATTAGTATACCATACTGTGCGACTTGTGTTTGCAAGATATTGTGCAATTATTGGCATGATTGGTCAGTAGTAAGTAAAGTGAGATGTAATACAAACAATAATGTCCGTATTTTAGTAAAAACAACATGTATTTTTAACGAGCCATGTGCTATATTGAATACTTTTTTGTATGGTATTATGTTACTAACAATAACATAATAACTTATTTTAATGTAACAGCTTTTAAGGACCACAATATCATATACACATAAATAAATATATTTAAAATAATATAAAATAGATGTCTATCTTTTGTTTCAGATTCCTCTTCCGAATGTAAAACTCAAGACATCCCCCCCCCCCCCCCGGCATATCCTGTCTTAGCCATATTATATTATGCTGGTGATAGATATAGATGAGTGTGTACTGTGCATGAGTTTATGTTTGTTCGTTTGTTTATGTGCGTAATTTGCATGTGTTATGTTTTCATGTGTGTGCGTATGTGCGTAATAATGTCTGTGTATGTTTGTGTATTACAGTATGTCGATATGTGTATGTTTATGAATCTGTGTGTGTGGGTGTGCATGTGTGCGTGCGTGTGTGTGTGTGTGTGTGTGTGTAGACAAACATAACACATGTTTCCCTTTTCATGAAAAAAATACGCCTTCCATCTACTCGTATCTGCTTATTGCTGATCCAGTATAACGTTGTTGACATGTGCAAAAACTTGTATTTTTGTGATCTGATAATTATGTCCATGACTGATCAGTGA
>JBAMJV010012379.1:0-78522 GCA_037951105.1 Echinarachnius parma | reverse complement strand
CATACCATAATCATCATCATCATCATCACTGCAATCGTCATCAACATCATCACCATTATTATAATCACCACCATAATCTCCATTATATTTCTCTTCAATACCACCATCACCTCCATCAACATTATCGTAATCATTTTCTTCATCATAGTCCTCATCATCATCACCATCATCGTCCTCATCATCAGCATACCTTGTACCTTGTGTTCATCTCTTCCTAAAGGTCCGCTGGGGACTATAACTGGAAGTATGGATCATCATCATCATCATCACCACCACAATCATTGCTGACATCATCACCATCATCATCTTCATTATAATTATCTTCTTCATCATCATCGTCGTCATCATCATTGTCATCATCATCATCATACCTTGTACCTTGTGTTCATCTCTTCCTAAAGGTCCGCTGGGGACTATAACTGGAAGTATAGATCATCATCATCATCACCACCACAATCATTGTTGATGTCATCACCATCATTATCTTTATTATAATTATCTTCTTCATCATTTGCATCATCACATTTGCATAACATCATCATCACAATTATGAATGTGATTCTTCTCATCCATATCATTACCATCACAATCGCTATCACATCACCATAACTATCATCATCATGATCATGATCATGATCATCACCATCAACACCATCCTCATCATCATCATCTGAAAGACACAAATTCAATCATATATGAAGTAGATGAATTCTTGCATTAATATTCACCAAATAGTTATGTTTTTAATTGTGCTGTACATTATTTACATGAAAAAAACATAATTGTATAATAGAAATGGTTACATCAATAACACATATTGCACAAATGACTTATCTATTGATGATATTTAGCTTGTTGCTCGCAGGAATCTGAACATGTTACTTTATGAACAAATAATTCATGACTATGGAAGAAATAGCTATCAACTGAACAGGGAAAAAATTAATATTGTCATTTCGGGGGCTCCCTATTTAATTTTATGGAAGTTTTTGGGGGCTACTTTTCCAACTTTCGGGGGCTACAAATTTCCAGGGATCTTTTTTTCGAATTTCAGGGGCTACTATTTAGCTCTAATGCTGTAAGTGATCATCTGATTGGCATTCGATCATGATCCCCCCCCAAAAAATGGGCATTTCGGGGGTGAATTCGCCCGCCGCCCCCATGTATTTCTTTCCCTGCAACTGAACTTGCAAAGGAGTATGAACAAAAATCTCTCTCTGAAGTCCCTCTCATTAACAATGTAATTATTAGAGAAAACAACTACAACTATTACAAAATATGTGTTTAATTCACAAAGAAATTGTGAAAATGCATTTACAGGAACAATTAAAGTGCTGCTGTAAATGGCGTAGAAATACGGAATTTATGAACTAAATAGTGTACAGTCAAACCTATCAAAGTGACCAGAACAATAATGTTATGGAACCTGTGTCGTGTTGCCACTTTTCTTGCTTTTCTTATATAGTAATTATACATAAATGTTACTGTATTACAATTTTACTGCATAAATACCAACTCCTCTGCTTCCCCACTAGCAACTCAGAGAAAGATATATTTTCTAAAATAATTGGTATACTGCTCATGGAAGCATGACAATACTACAATACATTGCAATACAAACAAGAGTGTCTCATATCTTAAGATTTAAACAGCTACAAAATAATGTACATACAAGCCCACATAGCTGACAATTCTTACAGCATGCAATGTAATGTACATGATGGTTCTCATTATCGCCCAAAATTATTGGCCAAAAAAAATCCTTAAAGAGAAAGAGAAATTTTTGTAAAACTTAATTGTATATGCTAAAACTTGTATGTTACCATTTAAAACCGATAGCTTTCATTCAATCATGTTTGAAAGGACAGAGTTTGAGGGCCAGCACCCTGCCCCACAAAAGGTAGGGGTGTTGCTAGCACCCCCAGCACCTGTTTTTGGTGGGGGTGGTATGCCCCCCTTAAAAAAGTGGGGGCGTTGCAGCACTCCCCGGCATCACTGGCTCCCAGAGGCCTGTTATGGATGAAACCTGTTCTGTAATTTTCAGTTTGGAAATTTTATCGGCCCAATCGTGCCATTAAAATTGGACTTTTATTGGCCCAACATCAATTTTTACCTGCCCTTGATACAAGAGTAAATTAAAATTATCTGATGATCATTTCACTTCAAAGTAAACCTCCTACTCAAATTAACCCATTCAAGGCCCCGTTGCAGAAAGAGATACAATCGATTGTAAGTCAGAAAATGTGCGCGTTTCAACCAATCAGATTTGAGCATTTATAACACATGATCCGACTTACAATCGTTCGTTTCTCCTTCTGTAACAGGGCCCTGAACTGATTGATTTCGCAATTCTCCAGAGACCCCTGCCAGAGTATTTTCGAGACCAGTCCTGAACGGGTTAATACAAGAAGTGCATTTCTATTGCGCCATCTTGTGGTGAATATTATATAGCTCAACTTTCTAGTTGTCTTCAAAAGTTGAGTATTCACAAATAAATAACAATCATGCATGTATACAAATTCAACTTTTGAGATAAACCACAGAACAATCACAAAGATGAAGACATCGAAAGTCAAATCTCATAATATGGCAAAATGGTAGGACCCAAAAATAAATAAATAAATGACCCGTTCAAGACTATTTGAGTTTGCTATAACATGTATTCCCTATAGAACCCAGCAGGAGTAACTCATGAATGCTTCAAAAGTAGATATATTTTGGCACTAACTTTCCATAAAGAGTTCAATATCTTCAAGTACTGAAACAGTTTTTAATCAAATTATGTACCTACTTAAATTTATCTCTCATAAAAAAAAACAACATATATGTAATGCAAAATGGAATAAAAAACAAATAGTATCTGAGAATAGCAGATATGAGCACGACAAGAGGGAAAAAGATGAAGATTTCCCCCAAAACTACCTGTCCCTGTGTCTTTCAGTAACACAATGGTCCTTTAGTTATCATGTCATCTTCATATATTTGTACATACCATGATTTAATGAAAAATTAAAAAAGAACCAACAAGTTTTTGGTATTATGACAATATCGTTTTTCTTAATTTAAAGAGAGCCTTTTCTCCCTATTTTTGCCCGGAGGCTTGTTTTCATGAAAGGTTCTTAGCTATGACCATTGTCTTATCTCATCTGGCACGGAGCTAGGGAGCCTAAACAAAGCTTTTGAATTTCCTATGGCTATCAACGCTTGGCAAAGATATGATTTAAATGTGAACTTAAAATGCCAATTTCTTCAAAACATGAATTACTGGCAAGTGCATATATATATGAACTGTTAGTAACAGCTCATTTTGTCTTTGTCCCCACTTCATGTTTTATGTCTGAACTAAGGTGGTCTCCTAAGATGAGACTGCAAGCCTGCAAACAAGGTGCTACTGAGATAACATGAGACTAGCTGCAGCTAGTCTTGTGCGCGAGTCTAACATTTTGAACATGTTCAAAACTGTGCAACTGCAGTCTTGGATCCCGAAACAGTTTTAGTGATTATAGGACAAAGACATACCTGCCAACATTTGAAAATTAACTAGATGGATCTTCGATTGCGCGCAATCGAAAATTATGCCTCCGCTATCACGTGATTTTGATATCAAGCCCAAATTAACATGCACTGATTTAATTTTTTTAAATACTTTTCATATATTTTGATTCCTGTGACCTTGACCATATGACCCCAATCTTTGATGGCTCCCTAAAAAACATTCAGGTACCAAGTTTGATTGAAATCTGACATTTAGTTCTTGAAGTTTTGGCATTACAAGATTTTTTGCATGTATAATGAGTCCCGTGACCTTGACCTCACCCTCGTAACCCCAACATTTTTTGGCTACGTTAACTCTTTATGATACATTCAGGTACCGAGTATGATTGAAATCTGACATTTAGTTCTTGAAATTTTGCCATTACAAGCCATTTTCGCATACATATCGAGTCCTGTGACCTTGACCTTTGACCTCATGACCCCCCAAATCTAATCAGATCAGTGGCACCCCGATATGTACACGCATACCAAGTTTAAAATTGATCCGTTAACCGTTTCTTGAGATATCGCAAGAACGAGGCATTTTTGCACAAACATTGAGTCCTGTGACCTTGACCTTTGACCTCATGAACCCCAAAATCTAATCAGATCATTGCAACCCCAATATCTACACTAATACCAAGTCTGAATTTGATACGTCAATCAGTTCTTGAGATATCGCGAGAACGAGGCATTTTTGCATATATATTGAGTCCTGTGACCTTGACCTTTGACCTCATGACCCCTAAAATCTAATCAGATCATTTACACCCCAATATGTACACTCATACTAAGTTTGAAATTGATCTGTCAACTTGTTCTTGAGATATCGCGAGAACGAAAACGGGACGGACGGACGGACGTACGGACGTACGGACGGACGGACGGACGGACGGACAACCCGAAAACATAATGCCTCCGGCCACTTCGTTGGCGGAGGCATAAAAATCTTACTCTCATGTGAGCGAAGCGCACATCACAAGCCCGAAGCGCAAAGTCCTTTCCGACCGGGGTCCAGCTCTAGGGTTCTAGATGCTCTCTTGTGCTATCTTAGCCTTATTTTTGAACATATGACCACATTGAATGAGCAATACTTCAATGATAAAGATCATGAATATTTTGGCTTAATTAGCTTTTTTCATATACATACATAAAATATGTATGTGTGTATCTATATGCATATGTATATCGATTTTTTTTTTCCCAACGTAAAAATCGTACTGTTCCGATTTTTCACCCTTTTCTAAGGAAAAATCTGAACAAATACGGCAAAATCGGAATGGTTGGCAGGTATGCAAAGACCTCTCACACCATGCAGCTTTTTTGGTGGCAATGCTAGAGAAGTTGTATCGTGTTTCATGCCATGAAACGGTCAAAAGTCTGTTCGTTATCGGAGACCGACTTGAAGGATCTGCGACAGTCCCTGTTCTCCTCCCCCTCTCCCTCTCTCTCTTAAGTTCTTGGTCTAAGGCTATATCCCTGTTCTAGACCAGCACCACTTGTCCTCCTCACTGTTCGTGTTTCCTCTTGGTCTTCTTTGGGTTCCTGGACCTGCTTTTGGCCTTGCACAGCGGACAGATGGGTGCATTCCGGTGGATTTGCTGGTGGCATGACAGGCAGTTCTGAGAAAGGAGAAAATATGCAGAAAGGGACGATAAGTTATATTATCCCATTCACTCAATATGCAGAAAGAGACGATAATTATATTATCCCATACACTCAATATGCATAAAGGGAAAATAATTTATATTATCCCATCCATTCAATATGCAGAAATGAACACTAATTTGTATTATCCAATTCATGTACCTATATTGCTTTGCTTTGGACTGATCATGTAAAACAATGCGACCTACATACATGCCCACTCCCGTATAATAATCGGGTGGAAGATTCTTAAAATTCTTCAAATGTCATAATAAAGTTGATGATTTGCAAAAGCAGAAGACAGACAAGCTTTGATTTACAAACTCCATTATTCGGCCATTTTGTCCTCTAACATTTTACAGGGTGGGGGTGGGATGCGTAACTCTTTGCTGTGATTAATACCTGGCATCTGCAATGGGTTGGGGAGCGGGGGCTTCATTGGGGCAGGGGGTGGGCTCCATGGTGGGCAGGGATATGGAAAGAGGGGGCTGGTGGGGTGGTAACCCTTGCTAGTACCTGGCTCCATGGCGGTGGGAAGAAGGGGGAGGAGGTCTGTAACAATCATATACAAGTGTAAGCAAAGAAGTTCCATACATACCTTCATTGGGGGCGGCTGTTGTTTGAAGGGTGGGGGTGGGGCGTGTAGCTCCTTGCTGTGACTGGTACCTGGCACCTACAGCGGGGGGCTGGGCACCATGGCGGGGAGGGGTGGGGGGGACGTCTTTATACATTCACATACAAGCACGAATAAACATGCGTTATACATACCTTCATTGGGGGCGGCTGTTGTTTGAAGGGTGGGGGTGGGGCGTGTAGCTCCTTGCTGTGACTGGTACCTGGCACCTGTAGAGGGGGGCTGGGCACCATGGCGGGAAGGGGTAGGGAATGAGGGAGGGGCGAGGGAGGGTCACGCCTCTCACCCTCCTGCCACTCTGCTCTCCTCTTCCTGAACAGTCTATGGGAACGAACAGGTAGGTTGGGGAAATAAACAGTGTGATTAGTTTTCTTTTTTTTTAGAGATTGCGAGTCGCGATTAAAATGGATAGTGATATTCTGGTTTAAAGGCTTAAAGGTTTAGAGGAAAATTATTTGCAGGAATGGCAAAGGCACAAATTGTTCAAAACATATATCCCCCCCAAAAGTAATTTAAATGAAAGTCGTGGGCAGTGACTTTTATAAGCAATAAGCATAAATTTCAGAAAATAATGTTGATTTCAAACTAGAATAATTAAAGTGATCTATTGACTTTGTAAGATTTTTGTTCTAATAGTGATATTCGAAACTTCAATCGTACACAAAATATAATGGCAAGATTCCTCTGAATGGTGAGTCAATGGTGTGTGATAGTTTCATAGAGAAGAACAGTTTACCTAGTGAACAAAATAGTTGTTGATGATCTCTCTATTTAATCATTATTTCAACAAAACATCACTTTATATGCATAATTTTGTATGAAAAATGGTTGAAACCAATGCTTTTTAGAGAGCGCCCTCTTGTGTTTTAATGGCTCTTTTTGAATGATAACAGAATTTTTACTTAGTCTTTTGTAATTTTCTATACCGTTCGAGCATGGTGGAGTTATAAGTCTATTAGTTTGTAGTGTAAATGTGCAGGTTTTGTGTACTAAAGCTCAGCCTTACCAAAACTGTACTACCCCTTTAACATTTATTTCAGATTTTATCACCTACTGCCGATTGATTCTGACTGACATTTGTACAATTGAAAAGTATTCCTGGAACACTTTTTTCTTCTTCAAATCATGAATATCTCGATTAATAGGCTAGGGTACACATTTTAAAAATCAAAACCTATTTCAATCAAGTGTTACCATATAAGGCCATGAAAAATAAATTGTTGGATTGGCGTAACCCGCCCGACCCTAAAAATACCGCCGACCCTAAAGGTTTTTTCTGATTTTTTTTTTCTTTTCCAATTGCGATATGTGTTATGTCTGTGTTATATGTGTGTTTTTGTGTACCTTGTGCGAATCCTGCACAAAAAAAACAAACAAAAAAACAAAAAAACCCTACCCTAATTTTTGGTTGCCCGTTACTCCAATCCAACAATTTTTGTTTGTTTGGCCTACGCCTAGCAACAAAGACAAGGGAAATGAGAAAGCTTTATTTGAATGAAGTTGCTTAGCCTTATACTGTATTTGACAGTTAGAGTTATGTACAATCCTTCAGGATTTACTTTTAAGAATGTTTTTGTTGGAAGTTTCTACTCACTCTGGGTCCAGTTTCTTGTCCTCATCGGTGATCTCAGGGATGCGGTCAAGGCCGATGGACATCCTCTGCGCGTTGATTTGTTCCTTGAGACAGACGTACTCCTGGTACATCTTCCAAGCCGCCTCAAACGCCTTGTTCCTGTCACCCTCCGTGTTCTTAACCACACTCTCTATCTGTAACGATAATAATAACATTATTTAATTTTTAAATACAAAATATGATTTAATATTTAAATATATTGTCTGGCCAGGCGATATCTTGACTTAAAAAAAAAATAAATAAATAAATAAAATGTATACACTTCTTTCAAAAAATTGCAGAAGAGGTTTTAAAATATTTGTTGATGATATCTCTATTTAATCATTATTTTAAAAAAACATCACACGCACAATTTTGTATGAAAAATGGTTGAAACCAATAAGTTTTTAGAGAGCGCCCTCTTGAGTTGTAACGGTGTACACCTTTTCAGCATAGCGGAGTTATAACTATTAGTTTTTGTTCTGTAATGGTGCAGGTTTTGGTTACTAAAATTAAGTTTAACCAAAACTCAACTATCCCTTTAAGATGGTCCATCTTCTGCCTCTATTCCTTCAACCGAGGTTTTGCTTGAAAAGTTATACAATATTTAAAAGAACTCACTGTGTTGATGTCAGAGTGTATCTGTCTCAGTTCCTCTACGTGGGCTAGTCTCTCCTGGTTGAGAAGGTCCATCTCGTGCCGGTATTCCTTCAAGCGATCCTCCTCCCTCTCTGCCTCCTGGAGATCCACCAGGAGCCGGCCCTTCATCTTCTCCAGGTGCACGGTCTGGGACCTGCAGCAGTGGAGATAAATAAGGAAAAAATAAGAAAAAATAGTAACTTTGTCTCAGTTGACCAAACTCACTCGCATCTCTATCAGGTTTTAGGAAATATAGGGGGGGAGGGGGGCTGAGGGCGATTTTGCCCCCCTATTAAAAAAAAAAGCCCCCTAAATTCAGTAGGTAGCCCCTAAAATTACCTGAGGGTATTATGTTAAATATTTTGTGATATCCATCAGATTGAAAAATGATCCCCCTAAAATTAAAAATTAATTCCTGCATTGCTCAGTTAACCAAACGCACCCACATCTCTAATTGGGTCCTTTCAAGCCTAGTTGTTTTCCTCTTGCTAATAAAAGTCGAAACCAAATAAAAAAAATTATTTTCACACAATCAACTCATCATACAGTTGAGAAAAGTATTTTCAAATTTGGTTATTTGACATTTGTATGAATTGATTGATTTGATTGAGATAAAATCATTGGGATCATTTCATCTGTGTACTAACTAACTGTAATGTTTTGGCGCATATAAGCTCTTTGCATTTTTTGTCATTACTCAGCCATTCAGTCATTCAGTTAAAGTCATGCATTAACTTTATATTTTTTCCCAAAAGTAATATTTGAAAATTCAATCATAGACCAATATCATTGGAAGATTCTTGAGAATGATATGTGAGATTTTCATAGAAAAGGAATAATGTTTACCTAGTGAAAAAGAGTGAATTTTATCCCGATCGTAGAAGTATCTGAGGATTTAGTCTCCGAATTCGGATACTCTTGACTTCGGTCAAAAGTGTCTATAGACGCTTTAAATTTCAGTCTTAAATATCTCCATAATTAGGGAGACATTTGAAAAATAAATAACCCATTTCATTCTTATGTTACCATAAGCCAAACAACAAGGTACAAGCCAAATGTGAAAGCTCCAATTGATTTTGGTTGAATATTCACAAAGTTAATGTATCACTTAAACATGACATAAAGATTCTTTGATTTGTTGTTGTAACATCAAAATCTTCTTTTTCAAGATCACTTTGAATAATTATTACTAAGCCCTACACAGTGAAGACTTCAGAATTTATACCAAATTCAGGGCTCGACACTCGCACTGGCCCGGGGCCAGTGAAATTGCACTTTGGGCCAGCAAAAATGTATATAAAAGTCATATTTTGGTGGCCCGATCGTGCAAGCAGATTTTCAACATGACATTGATTAAATAAGAAAAATCTTGTTTTCTTCAATCAAAGGGTTTGATCAGGAAAGAGTGATATTTTGAATAGTAAAAAGTTTACTCATGAAATGAAATATTCGGGCCAATAAAGTTTTTTTCGGGCCACCCGATAAGGGGAAGAAATTATTTCACTGGCCCAACCGGGCCACTGACAAAAAAAGATAAGTGTGGAGCACTACCAAATGTAAATTAAAGAAAAAATAATTATTATTCCGACTTTCACTTGACCTGGTAGAAAGTTTTTTAATATCATTTAAAAATCACAACATCAATGATTCCCTCACGTTTGATAATTTTTGGTAATTTAAATGTAATTATTTAGATGATTTTTTTCCCAAAACAAGGAAAAAAATTGTAAAAATATAAAGTACTTCTTATATTAAGATTGAAGCAAGATGCAAATAACACAAAATTGAAAGACTTCAAACCCTTAAATTATTTTGCATCCATGAAAATGAAAATAAAAATACAAGGCTCATTATAATCAATGTACTATGTGAAATAAAACAATTAATAAAACAAAATTAAGTTGTTTGTGTGTTACACACAAAATGACAGAGAAAAGAATGAAACACAAATGCAAAAAATAATAACCATCAACATTATGCATACCTCAGAACATTTTCCAACATATGAATGCTCATCATTTTCCAAGTCAAGTCAAGGCTCACTTCACAGAGTAAAATACTATATATTTTTCTCTGGGTCAATTGATCAAAGCTGAGAGGTTCTGATATAGGTACAAAAGTCCAAGCCAACAAGGAAAAGTTGGTTTATGCACACTTCATGATCCAAAATATAGTTAAATGTTATTTTGTTATCAACTTATCTAGGATAAGAATTGAAAGATGTTCTTATTAGATAAGAGTTTGAGACAACTTTAAAAACGTTGGCATCTGAAAATGTTCTGGAAAAATGTCTTCACTCCTGATGAAGATGCTGCAGGGTTGTAATTATCAATGGGCAGTGATGAACATTTTGAACAAATGGAAGCTCTCTAAAAAAAATCAACGTCTAGTATACTTTGGACATTGGCAGGGAAGAAACTTGATAACAAATGGAGAGTCTCAACATTCAATGTCTAGCACACTATGGTCATCTACACAGCGATGGTCATCTCTGACCAAAATGGCTCTTCAATCAATCAATCAATGTTTAGTCTTCAGTTCATCGCACCAGTTGATAGAAAGTGATGACAAAAGCAGCACAACAAAAAAGGTTGTCACAAGTCAGAGTAGATGACAATGAACGTTGTCTAGACTCGATGAATATATCAACTTCAGACCATTCTTCCTCACTATTGATTTTTTATTTGCAATGAAGCACAATTTTTTGTCATAAAAAGCAGTGAAGCGCGGACGAAAGAGGTGGAAATACAATGGATGTGCAGAGTTGGTATTCTTCAGTCCCTCTTGAATCTCAAAGTCAAAACCAGGGTGTGTTAATTTTCAACATACAATGCGCTGAATCAAAGATGAATCAATTTGACAAACTGTAGAAAGTGTCTGATTAATTTGATGAATGGTAGAAATTTTATCTGGACACTTAGACCAGTGGTATAAATTGTCTGAACAATTAGATAAACAGTCAGTAGAAAATGTCTAATTGATTGGATAAACAGTAGAATTTGTCTGAACAATGAAGTTATGAACCAAAAAGTCTCGCAAAGAATTTGAATCAGTCTCTGATGGGTGCAAATAAAAGTTGTTACGGCTCAAACTAAATGGAGATGCAGCTACGATCGTGATTCGTTACCAAGTTGTTCAAAAGAAGGATCAAGTGATGAAGTTAGAAGAAGTTGATGGATCAATCAGCAATACCCTTACCTCAGCAAACTTTCCAGCGATTTCATAATCCTTTTCTCAACTCTTAGAACTACTTTTATCCTGAAAAAGAGCAAGAGCCTAACTTGAAACGAGCATCCAACCAGCTAGACCGTCTGATTCAAGTGATAGGGAGGCTGCTAAATGCCGGAGCACTTTGTAAGAAAAATCGCAGCAGTACGAGCAACAAGCGAGGGCAGGACAATTTTGGAGTCTCAACGTAATTGATCTGCTTTGCTAAGTACTGCATGCGCTATAATAAAAGAGGGAGTTCGAGTGTGTCTAAAGTGAGTTTGTTTGGACTCTAGTGCGCGCACGTGTTTCGTGTGATCAACCATGAACAGTCGGAGAAAAAAGAAGAAGTGAAAGAAACTAAAGTAACAACATCGGGAGAGGGCGGAGCTTCAAACAGAGATGGAGAAATCTGGCTGGCTGTCTCACTTTGGAAGGACTAGTCTTTCAATACGGACACCTTTTTTTTGGTGGAAAAATGCTCATTGAGGCCACTTCAAACACACACAAAAACAAATCAAACAACAACAATAATTGCTTCTCTTTATTCAATTTGAAGTAGAAATTTCCCCCCTAAATCACTTTCATGAACTATCGCTATCGTAGAACAGGTCTTTTCTTTTTAGTGGAAAACAAAACAAAAAAATCTATAATTTCTTGAGGGTAAAATATAAAGAAACAGAAACACATATAATTTAGCCCCCACTGGACATTCATTCAAGGAGTTATTAGCTATAGTAGCTCCTTGGTACGGCAGATTTAACAAGGGAGGGAAGAAAAAGATAATTTGTTAATATAAGTAAATGGTGTATGTACTCTATTACGCGAGAAAGGAAGACCGAAGAAGCGTTTGGGTATCTGAATTTCAAGACTAGCCATGTTATCAAGAAAATTGCTACATGTATGGCTAACTCCTTGGGCTATCACAATGAAATATGGAGAACCACAGAGATGGAGAAGGAGAGGGAAGGGGGATTTTTACACATCGCTAAGCGTAATTGATCGATAGGAGGTGTTAAGTGGCTGTGATTGGGGGGATTAAATGGTTCACATCTCTCGATTCAATCAAGTCTGGAGGGAGACCTGGGAATTGGCCAATCTGTTGCTGAATCAACATCCATCTCAAAATTATAGCAATAATTATAGTTGCACTTCATGGTAACATGTATCAAAATTGTAAGTTCTTAATCAGTCTTAGCCTTAGGTTGTGGGTAGGCTAATATTGATTGCATAAATATGTGCAATACTAAAATCAATATACAGTAAAAACCTGTCTTAGTGACCACCTGATTACAGCAGCCAACCTGCATTCTTAAAGGGTACCACCACCCAAAAATAATATTCTTATTATAGAAAGGTACCATCTTTAGTATTCCATTCCTTCAACAAGTTCACAAAAATATGTTTTCAGAAAAAAAAAAAAAATTGGAAAACGCATCACCATTCTCAACACGCGTTCATGCGGTCTGAATTGCGTAGACTATATGCGTGCAGAGCCAGAGCGCACTGTGCAGAGCGAATGAATCATCCGGGAATCTTTTGACGTACGTGTGAAAGCATTGGCGCACTCGCAAATGCTTGGCCCGTATGGAACCAGGAAATAGCAGTGGTTCCGTAAGTGGTGGAAATTAATTGCTTTGTTTATGAATTACACAACCCTTTGCAAAATGTTGGGTATCTATTTGATATCACAAAATGCTACCAAAACATATAATAATGTGTTGTCCTTTGCCTGGTGGTCCCCTTTAAAATCTTCCATGCCATCCCTCATCTATAATATTATCACAATAAAAAAACCACAAATAAACAATATGATTTTGATTTTGATTCAAACATATAAAGAAACTGACCAGAAATATAATATAAGTTCTGAAAAAGAGCAAAGAAAATGTGATTCCTGCTGGAATCTCATTTTCTTTGCTCTTTTTCAATATGATTTTGATTAATAGACAGGATAAACATAAAATGAAATTAATTCTTCAGCCCTGCAAGATTTTTTATTTGCTGGTTTGTTTCAAGCTATCAAAAATGAAGCGGAAAGGTTATTGTGGAGCCTCGCATTAGAGTTGAAACATGGCAAACAAAGAATAGTCACAGAGGTTGACCAGATCAAAAGATGGCTGGTCAATGTCCCTGGTCAGACACCATTACTGTGTGGTGAGCTAATCCAGTTGTTAATCCCATCGTTAATCCCTTTCATAATCCCATTCCTTGAAGTGGCTTTTCACACCCTCTCTATATAGCAATGCAGTGTTCTGGGTGTGCTCAGGTGTCTAGTCTGATAAATTAGACAAGTTAATTAATAGGTTTGCTTGCCACTTGTCTCACTGTATCAGTGTACATGCATTCATTAAATCAATGACTTTGTCTACCCTGGATAAGGGGAAGTTCATTGTATATCAAACTAAGTAACCAAAGTCAAGTCAAAGTTTAATAAGTGATATAAGTATTAGACACATTCAGTCCCATCCAGGTACTCAATGATACTAAACATTCTTGTCTTTTCTCGACAAAGGAAGTTTATAGATCAAATTTAAGTCACTGTCCCTCTTGTAACTCTGGGTACATTGAAGACACAAGGCCACACCATATTCAGGTACATAATATAAATTCAATCAGTGACTTTGTCTATCTCTAGGGATTTAGTCTAGATACATTAAATAACTTTTGGGTCTATCCTCTACAAAGAAATTGTTATTTCGTGCAGCACCCTCCATACCAACACTGAACTACCCCTTTAACCCGCTACCTTAGAGATTATGATATCCCCACAGACTTTGTACATAGCCCACCGGGTTCCCAAAGACAAGGGGTTAACGGTTAGATTTACCAATGACCAGGGCCCACATGTATTTACATGGAAGATTTACATGCCTTTTACAATTTATTTTAAATTGTATAATGAATTTAATATGTAGTTGCTTGAAGCTGAACAAATTACAACTTACGCAAAAAAGGAAGAAAGAAAAAGAAACCAAAAGACAAACAGTGAGCTCTACAAAATCTGCAAATAAATTCTGGGAGGAAGTGTGATAAGTTGTGCCGATCTTATTTGCATAGCAATGCACACAGTACAAGCGAATGCAGACAAAATCAGAGCAGGAAAATAAATTATTGTTTTAATAAATAAATATTTTCAAGCCTGCCTGCATTTAAATAAGCACTTGTCAATGCTATCTTGTATAAAACTCCATTCACTCTTTTACAATCTTTTTTTGGCCAATTCAATGAAACTGACGAACATAACTTGCAGAAATAAAGAACATCAGACAGAAACAAAAGATTAAACAAAAAATAAAGTTTATGAATTAAACAATAATTATAATAATATGTCTCATAAAAGAAGAAAAAAAGGGTGAAATTTCAGTAAATGCGGTACAACAAATTCAAAAGGAAAAAACCAAACAAAAACAAGTTTTTATAGAAGAAAAAAATGATGGAAAGAAAAAAAGAAAAGAAAAAGTATACCAGCAAATACAGAGATACAAAGTCAGAATAAGGCAGCTAGTGACTCTAAAAAAGCTAACCTACATGTATATTACGCACATTGCACAAACTTGATCAAGAACTGAGCATCCCTCTTACGCCCTCAGTAATCGCTCATCTCCAAGGCGATCTGTCGGAAGACTATTAGGGATGAATCGACATCTGTATCGAGGAGCTGCTCGGTCCCCCCGGAGAGAGTCACACGATCTACAGGCGATTAGGAAACCGTATTGATTTACAATTGGGCCATTTCAACCGATCAAGCGGTATCGCCAATCGAGCGCGACTAAACGCTTGTGGGAAAGGGACGTGTGTGAACTAGGCCAATCCATCCCGGGCAGTCGGTTTGTTTTTGTAACTGTAGGTAGCAAGTTATTAGTCAATATTTGCTTATAAAATGCTTCCTACTCTTGTGCTTACAATTTTTAACAAAACATTGTACTTCAGAAATCTTGAATATTATATTTGGAATAATCCTCATACTTCAGGTCCCCCAATTCATTTTCAGACATTCTTCATAATTACATTTTTAATCAATATTAGCAATTAAGTAGTATTCTGGTAGAGTTGAAAATGAAATTAATTAAATGAAACAAATTAAATCGATAAACAGCACACTTCAGTTTGCAAGAACTGTGACATTTCAAGATTTGTAATTCAGGGTGATTATAGTTTTGATTTAATATCAAGTAGTTTTTTTTTCCTTGTGGCCTAATTAGTCCAGCAAAATAAATTGTAGGTGCAAAATCAGCAGACCCACAATACAATTGTTCATTACTTGTAGGTTATTTTAATACAATTTTACTCCATTATCCAATAATTGTACTCTTTGAAAATAAAGGCCACAACAGAGTAGGTACTGTTTGGGAGGATGTGAGGAGGTAAAACATATATTTTTGAGGATTCTCCTGCTTTTAAATGCACAAAAACAAAAATGCAAATATTGAAATGCCTGTCAAATATATCTTTGTTAAAGAATAGATTCTCTCCTAAAGAACTTAGGCATCTTGGGGCTTCATCTGTTCACTTCTCAATTACATGAGTTTTTGCCTCAATATCCCTTTATTTATCATGAGAAGAGTCTATTATATAATAAGGGTAAATTCAAACCTGTTCACTCCTGCCATATTTAGGTGTTTCATTATATTCTGCAATACTACAAATTGAACTTTTTCCAGGTGGCCCTTGCTTGCCTGAAAACAGAATTGGGAGCCCTCCCCCCCCCAAAAAAAAGAAGAAAATAGTAAGTTGATTTTGGTTGCCCAGTAGGGCAAGGAAAATCAAAAAGTTTGTGGCCCCGGGCCAGCTGGCCAGTGATCATTTTGAGTCCTGTATTCGGTTCCCTTCAATAATTCACAAAATGGATACAATTTCTTTTTGTTTAACCAATTACTAAACCAATTATGGAAATCTGTCATAGCATACATAAACACTATGGGAATTACACTATAGAAGAGGGAACGGGTTAAAAGATCAATTTTTTGAAAATGACTAACGTGTCGCCGCAGGCAAAAGTGCAAGATTCTCAATCCCTTTTTCGGTTCTGTTTATTGTCCGCTTCCCCCTGCGGAGTGCTTGCGACAGTGGAGATGATCTTAAATGGAGAGGAGTAGATGTGCCGTAATTGCTAAGAAATAATTGCCTGGCCACTCCTGTTACACCCGCTGACAATTTCACGCAAGGCAAAACAACCCCAAAGAAGTAATGCAAAACTACTCCCAAGACGCCAAAATCTTGTTACCGCTTCCCCCCGAACTTCAAGTCGCTTGGTTATTCAAAAAGGCGTTTTAATTCAGCATGTTGTTGTTGTTTCTTTTTGGAGAAAGTGTTATTTATCGTTATCCCCCTCCTTAACTTCCCTCCCACTTTTTTTGCGCGCATCCAGGCACAGATAGAAGCACTTCGAGGAAGTAACTCCAGACTTTTGCAACAGAAAATGCCAGATAATTAACATCTTGATTGAAAGTGTGTATCTAGGGAAGGCGCGACATTATCTCGTTGATAGCGGGACAATTTTTTTTGCAAAGCGTTTTCCCCCTTTTTTTCCTTCTTTTCCACCACAGGTTTTGGCAGGCCATTAGAGCTTAACGCCAAAGGCAAGAGTATTATGGGCAAAGCAAGTTAACTATTCCATCAAATCGGCTCCGTGTTTGTCCAAAACTGCGTGCTCAAGCGTCTCAAGGGGGCGATCATACACAGCGCCGAGGACATTAAAGGAATAAAAGGAAGTCGTCCTTGTGGTTGACAGTGATGGGTAAAGCGAGAGCGAGCGAGCGAGAGAGAGAGAGAGGAAAACAAAATGGGAGAAAATACTTCTTGATGGATGGTTCTCATTTGCTTGTAAAAATGAAAAAGGCTATCGGGTGTACATCTGAGAGACTCGGAGGGAAAGAACTTGTGGGAGAGAAAGGATCGGTTTTAAACTGAAAAAGTAAGCAAAAAACTAAAACAAAGAGGAAGAAAAGACGATGACAGTTACTTGTCGCAAAGAAGTGGCGGTCGTTTGCATCTGGGTTAACAGGATCGGTAAGACAATGCCTCACAAGTTAATTTCTTCCTCGGGCAAGAGAGAATTTCTATCTAAATTCTTTTTTCTTCTTTTTTTGGTGCTTTTTTACTTCTTTTTGATTTATAGAAAATAAAGCAAAGCATTTCTTGCTTTTGAGGAACCCGAACCTCCCTGAGATGAGCAATGACCATGGTTAGGATTGAAGAAGAGGGAGAGAGAGAAAGAAAGAAACGGTAATATGGACTTTAAAAGTGGATTGAATACTTTAAAAAGAGCCAGAGAGACAGAGAGAGAGAGAGGAACAAAATGAGAGAAAAGGAGAGAGAAAGAGAGAAAATATTATTAGCGACTTAAAAGTAGATTGAAGATTTTTGATAAAAGCGAGAGTGAAAAACAGATATGGAGAACCACTTGTACATATATGTAAAAAAGTGGATTGAAGATTTCGAAACTGAAAGAGCAAGAGAAAAGAAATGCTCTGAAAAGAAGGGAGGATATAGAGAGACAAGTAATTTATAAGAAGTTGATTTAAAAGCCAAATGACAGTACTGGGAAACGCCCCACCCACAAAAAATGAAAAACAAAATATGCTTTTTTCACCAATCATGTTAAAGAATATATCATAACTTATCTGTTAAATAATAATGTAAAGATTTGGACACAAACTGCGTTGAAATGAAATATTTGAGCAATAAAATGTTCGAAATTAAAATGATCAGCCGCTGACACAATTAAACCGCATGTTCGCGGCTGGGTGCAATGCCTATGGTTAATTCTACACCACATGCTCTTCGCCGGCGTAACGGGCCGAACTGGTGGTGAATTTCGACCCAATGTCAGCGGCATGAATAAACATTTCAACTGATACTTCTTAATGTAACGTCACAAGCCCTTTGCTATACTATTTTTAAACAATACTAATCAATTCGTTTGGCCAATAAAGTTATTCTCGGTAAATTTCCCAAAACTGTCATTTCGCTTTTAAAAAGGCTAAGGAAAGTGAGGGGAGCTAGATTGGCAGTACTTACAGAATAATGTGGAATAAAGATGAATCGGAGCAAGAGAGCGAAAAGAAGAGAGAAAGAGGAGAGATCATTACAATTTCTTCATTAGAAATTATATAACGGAAAGTGACTGCAAAGTAGAAACATAATTGAAGTTGTACTCTGTCCCTCCCACCTCTCTGGTTGTTTTTAAATACAACGTTGATTGAAGACTAAAGAAAGACTAAAGATTAAAATTTCTAAAGATAGGGGAGTTGGCAATAATTAAAGAAATGAAATGTCAAACAAATGAGAGGAAAAGAGGAAGAAAGAGAGTGGGAGATGACAACTGTACAAGATCATTAAAGGAAAGTGAAGTCCTACAAATAAGACACTTTAAAAAATAAACCTTGTTGAGAAATAAGAAATATCAATCTAGATTTTAAAAATAGATTAATCTGATCATCATGTACTAACAATATGAATTACTTTTATTCATCATTTTCATTGTTTATTTGTCCATCATTATTGAGAGAACTTCAAAGTACCATCACGGTAATGATTATCATTATTATAAAATGTTAACTTAAAACAAATGCACCCTTCCAAACGTTTCTACTTTTCTGGTCCTTTAGTACAAAATTAGCAATTTATGAAAAATTTGATTGATTTGCACTTTTCCTAAAGGTCAAGGCAATAGGCACTTTGATGCATTCACATGGCAAATATGTACAGCTGTTTAAGTTTATTTTACAATAAGAACCCCTTACTCTTGTCGGTGTGTAAATATTCATTCATATTCACAATCCCTGCATTTCTTAATCCATTGCGGTCCGTACGACACCTGATTTGGGGGATTGGGATTTTAAATACAGTGTGTTTGTAAATGTGTGATATTATACTTTTCAAATCCAATTGTCTCCAACCAGAAAAAAAATGTACACAACATTGACAAAGACATGATACACACACATTTAGATAAAGTAGCCTGTATTAATTCATTTAAAGGGATCTAGTAACATTGTCCAAAACTACAAATTTAATTAGAAATCTAGGAGCCCTAGCTCATACCTTGTCAGGGTTGGGGAATTTTTTCAGATTTAAAACCATGATTTTTAAATATTTAAATCAGATTTCTTTCTTTCAAAAGGCATCAAATATGTTTGTGATACAACATCCAGAATTATTCAAAGAAAGGACAAAGATGGAAAAAACAACAACTATTCATGGATTTTGGGATACTTTTAGTTTTTATAATACTTTTTATTCATCATCATTTGTTTTAGATTTCTTTACAAAAATGCTTGGGTAATTGATATAACAAGTTCAATTCAACTAGCTCTAAGCCCAAGATTGGAGAAATCATTAATTGAAACAAGTAAAAACAAATCAATTTCAATCAAACCTAAAAGCAAATTTTATGATTTTTTTTTTCAGCCTCCAGACTAACTTTTTTCTCTACTGTCCCGATCGGAAAAGTAATAATCATATAGTTTTTCGAGCTTACTCGTCTGAACAGAAAATGTACTTGCTCTGTTATTTCTAGATAAGATTTAAAGGACCTAGAGAATACAACATACTTTGACACTTATTCCATAGTTGATGACTTGAAACATATGTCTGCCGAAAACAAATCCATGAAAATAAACACAGTAGTGATTTAAGACTAGTTTTCTGATGCCAAATCTCACTTAGCAGCCAGATTACGCCCCACCCACATTTAGGGTCCGGAATCGGCAGCGTGATCGAAATGTGATTGACAATTCATTGGCTTACGTCATGACGCATCATCTACAGAATTTAGTTCATTAGTCTGTTCTTTAGATGACGTCACATTTTGGCGATTTAAAAGGGGCGTTCCCAGGACAATTAGAATTTACTAATTACCCCAAAATTGATTGATTTCATGAGAAATGATTGCCAAATTCTTTTTCTTCGGGAAAAATTACATATACAGAGCCGAATTGTGAAAATTAGGCCATCTAGACGCTGTAGTTCCTTTAAACATTAGGAATAACATCAGCTGCCGAATAGGCAACTGGGCAACCAAACTTGATCGTTTATGACATTTTACTTGCCCATCATTAATTTTTTACTTTCCCTGGGCAAGTGGGCCATGGCTAGTGCCAATTTTTGAGCCCTGCTTTAATGATTTTGTAGTATTTTAAGCATAATTGAAGGGCAAATGTATCACAATTCATCTATTTTTAAATATTTTAAAAATAATACATACAAAACAAAATAAAAACAAATTTTTTCTACAACACACAGCCTATGGAGGTGATTTAAAACAGTGATAACAAAATAGAGGCGATTTAAATTGCATTTTAATATTGTTTTTTTTTTTAATTTCCCTTTCGATAGAAAGATGTTTACGATTGAAGCGTCCAGATATTCAACTATCCACTGGATAGTCATAACTGTGAACAAAGTCAGTGCAATGAGTAAGCAAATATCACTTTGCATTTTCGCTCATTACTCGGCCATATAACATCCATTAAACTAGACTCAGTGCACTCACGGAGTGCATACAGTACCTCCGCGGCTCGCCAACACTCAAATTTTGATGTTTGCGTGACCTTGACCTCAACTTCGTTGGCGGAGGTAAAAATAGGCTGCCCAAAGTTCTTAACGGTACCTACTATTTGTTTGCACTCTAACGATTGTCTTGGTGCATGCCGATTATCACTTCCTATTTTGTTGTCCACGTATCGGCGAGAATGCGAGAGGTAAATTTATTAATATTTTTATTTTTATCATTATGCCCTTGACTTTTGACCTTGAAAATTTAATGGATTCTATTCTAGATGAACACGAAGCTTGTACGAAAAATTGGCTGAGATATCTGTGAAATTGTGCGAAGGAGACTGGTGACGAACTGACGAACAAACGAACAGGACCGAATACATTATAACCTCCTCCAACTTCGTTGGCGGAGGTAACAAGAAACTTTCACATATCAGATCACAAAACTAGACATAATTATGTAATTACCAACCATTCATCACTTTCTGCATTAATTTACCAACAAACTGACTAGATACCTTTAAGGCATTATTGCACAAACATACTCATACAAAATAAATGGACACTCTTTACTGTGGGCTACTTTATAGACACAGAAGTTAACATAAAGACATCCAAACAAACTACATAGTATGCATGCACCTGTAGGTCTATGTACACACATTGTACACAGCAGTGAAACAAATACACGGGGGCTTAGGGCAAATTTGCCCCCGAAATGCCAAAGAGAGCCCCCATAAATTTGCCCCGAAAAATATAAATTAATTTTGTGCCTGGTACACGGCACACCAACATGCAATAACCTCTCTCAAGGGATCTTGTAACTCTGTTGACATACTTGTGCAAAAAGTGACAAATGGTTGTTCTTTCTGATATATGTCCACTGGGTATTGTGTGAAAATTTCAAGTTAAAGGGACGTTATATGGCCAAGTAATGAGCAAAAATGCAAAGTGATATTCACTAACTCATTGCACTGACTTCGTACATGGCTACGACTATCCAGTGGATAGTTTAACATCTGAACACTTAACAAATAACAACTTAACTTAACTTAACTTAACTTAACTTAACTTAACAAATAAGGGAAATTTGAAAAACCGAAACCTGTCCCATGCTTCTAAATTGTTAATACGAATGCAACGTGGTATGAGGGAATTTTGAAGATTTTGACGATGTTACTAGATCCCTTTAAAGGCTTGTTGAAACATAAATTCAGAACCCATCCCCTTGACATTCAAAATCTGCAAATTTGTTCAGATGCTTATTTGATGACTGTTCAGTGATCAATTGGCAACTTTGCTCAACTATTAAACAAACATGACAAGAGAAAATCGTCCAGGTGCAGGGGTTGGGGGGGGGGGGGGGGGGGGGGGGGGGGGGGTAGGGGGATATTTTAGATACTAGTAGTCTAGTACCCTTTCATACATCAATCACATTTTAAGCAGATCCTTCAACATTTGACAATTTATTTTGCATGGAAAATTCAAAATAGGAAAGATTTTTACTGCCCCATAAAGGTTTCACTTTGGGACACACATATATACTACATGTACTTAAAGGGAACCAACACCCACAAATAACATTCTTATAAATGAAAGTTTTATACTTTAAGTAGTCCATTCCACCATTAAAATAGGTTAGGTTTCCAGACAAATTATATTTGGAAAACGCATCAGCGCGTGTGGGCAAAGTTGGCATGACACCAACAATTTCAAAATAATTGTTATTGACCAACTTTGGCATCAAATGAAAGCTAAAATAAAAAATAAGAATAAAAAAAATAAATTGTATGATGTCCTATATATGTGTCAAATTGATAATGACATACGTAATCGACCTAATTAACACCTAAGTCAACATTTATTTTCATTCCTGAAGTCTATCTGTCCTGTAGAAGTTAAATAAGAAGCTTCCCTACAGTACATTCTCTAGATACTTTTGATTAAATTCTTTGAAACATTGAAACAGAATTTCTTGCAAATATGTCCAACATTGGCCCTCTGGGAGGGAGGAGCAACATTCAAAGTCACTCGCAGTACGGGATAATCCCATTCATCGCGTACAGCATGGAGGCTGCCATTGATGTTTATCACTTATGAAACCCAGATTTGGAATTGTTCGCACTAAATTGTGACTCAAATCTGAACAAATAAGCTCCACCTCTTTTTGTTGGCTCACGTTTTGCCTTTTGTTTGTGCACAAACCCTGCGAGCTGCGAGACCTAACAAAACGAGGCGGGGCTTATTTGTTCGGGTTAGACGTCACATTGTAGTGTGAACCATTCAAAATCCGGGTTTCAACAAATATAATGGCAGCCTCCATGTTGTACGCTATGAATGGGATTAGCCAATACAGCGACTGACTTTGAATGGTGTCCCTCCTTTGCTTAGAGGGCAAACGTTGGACACATTTTCATAAAATTATGTTTTAATGTTATAACCAAAAGTAAATTGAAGGTGGGGAAACTTCCCCATTTAATGATTATCAAAATGTCACAGGTAACCCTGTAAAATACCAAAATTTACTTTTTACGAATAATGTTTTTGATTGTCTGGCACACTTCTGTGACCCTTCAAAATTTCATATGAAAAGTGTCCTGTTACAGAGAAAAGTGAATTTTTAAATTTTGAACTTTTAAAGAGTATTTGAAGATTCATGACATTTCTTAAAATGCTAAGCTATTTTTTTAAGGGCTATAACTTAATATCAAATTCCCCATTGGACCTTAATTAGCGAATTACTTAATGAATATTTAACTTTGTCCTTCCATTACCGAATCTGTCATAGAAAGGGCCAGCAGTGTAGGACAGTACAATTAATGTAAAAGAGGCCCTGAAAATGACAGATTTATTGATCTTTGACATGATAATAATGTAATGGGTGATATTGACTGCTTTGAATTGAAATTGTTTAACAAAATCGCCCTCGCTGTGTCCCACGCAAGCAACATGTTCTTTTTATTTGACTGAGAATGCTTGCTTTCAGCAGGGCTCTACACTTACCTTTTTTGTTAGTGGCCCAGTCGGGCCAGTGAAATAATTTCTTCCCCTTTTCTGGTGGCCCAAAAGAAAAATTTACTGGCCCCAACATTTTATTTCATGAATGAGTTAACTTTTTACTAGTACAAAACTACAAATTTGAATTCTCTTTTCTGATCAAACCTGTGATTATAGATGGAGCATGACATGGAAGAAAACATGGTTTTTCTAAATACTAATTTTTGTCAATTTTGAGTTGAAAATCTGCTTCATGCTTGCCTGATCGGGCCATCAAAATATGTTTTTTATACATTTTTGCTGGCCCAAAGTGCAATTTCAGACACTGGCCCTGGGCCAGTGCAAGTGATAGGCCCTGAGCCCAATTACAATGTAGCCAAGGGCAAGGCTCCGGTATAGCCTAGTATAGGGATCTTTATAATCATTTTTTACAATGTCTGAGAAAATGAAAACAAATGAATACATGACAAAAAAAGCCCATGACATGATTGTGAACCCCCAAAAAGCCACCATGGACATTTTCACGAGGGCGATTTCTTTTTTCAAATAAAAAAATAGCACTTGTGACATACAAATATTTTTTTTGGTTGCCCCGAACACCCTTGCCTTGTAGAAAGGCCGACAGTAAAATATTTCAGTAAAATGTAAAAGAGGCCATGAAAACGCTAGACTTGTCGATCTATGAACCCCCCATCTAAATTTCAAAACAAATCTAACAAATTGTCAGACTCAGAGTCAGAGTCAGACCACACAAATTACAATAGTGCAAATGTGGAGATCAACCTCTTCCGCCCGAGTGTTGCACTATCCAACGCAAAAACATTTTTTGTCGGCCGATTTCTCCCTCCTAAAACATAGCGTTCAACTGTTGTATGAATGGGCGGTATGCTTATCTCCAGCATATTAGCGTATATTGCGTGTAAATGGTCCAACTGATTGGACCATTTACTTTAGTAGATCGATCTATGAGTATGACTATGGTCTATGTGAGTCAGACAGAGAATGAAACTAGTTATGTTACAGAAAGTGAAACAACAAAATCAAAGCCCAAGGCTAAAGGTAAAGTGTAATTTCCCCCCTTTGCTTCCTACATTAGTGACAATGGATGCCTGCAAAATAGTAAAAGGACATGGCGTGTTTTTCACTAAAAATGTAGTCTAAAGACAGAGTAAGACTAAGAGTGATCGAATTCGAATATGGTAAAATTAAATCGTATCCGATTTCGACTACGACCAGCCGTAACGTGAAAAATGAAGACAAATATGATAACAATTACAGCTTACCGTACATCCTTCAAATGGGACATCTTGAACATAAGTACCTCAGAACATTCATCTGATCCCATGTTCCTCTATAAACATAAAAAAAGATAGTTGGATATGAATTTTAGCTTGCTTAATTGTAAGTTGTAATCTGCACTTTGAGCGAAGCGAAAGATCTCGTTGAAGTACTGTAACTTATAAACAAAGGAGATTCTATATTTGCAAAAGGGGGTACTAGTTTCAACTTTATACAGCTTGTCATTCTAAATAAAATCAAAATAAATAAAATTGATCTAGAATATAAGAGTAGGAAATAAAACAACTTTTAAAATTATATGGGATTGAATAATTTTTAAAAATACCATAATAAAATAGTTAAAATTATATGATGATTCGTCTTATTTTACCTAATTTTAAGTGGAATCGTCCATTAGCAGCACGTGTTTATTTCCCGCTCGCGCGCCGAAGTCAACTTTAAACATGGCACTGCAATCAACTCACCGCTTTTCTCTTGGTAAAAAAACACAGTTCTGATTTGATTTAGACCTACTGTATATTTAAGTTGTACTTTATATGATTACTAATGATATATTTCATCTGTTCTTTTATCAGATTCCTCTCAAGAACAAGGATTCATTGCGTTTCTCCGGTCGATGCCAGAGGCAAGTATTGATAAAATGACTCCCCCCACAAAATATATTAGCACCACACACAGAAAACTGTGTAGGAAGTCTTTTGTAAAATTTGTACAAATTTAAAGGTAAAGACAAAATGGTATAACTTTATTTTAGACGGTTAAAATTCTACGTCAACATTGAAAACCTGTGGCTTTGCTACAGGGGTGCAGGTTAATTTGACATCAAAACATAAAACATAAGTGGTGCAGGGTGGTATTTATTAATATGAAATAAAATATATTGTTCTAATTCTATAATTTACTAGTAATGCGTATTATATTGTGAGTGCCCCCAATTATGTGCCAATAAATAATCAGTCTGACCATACAATGCTACTGTTGAAAACTGTATTTAACACCACCACAACCATCATCATCATCCTCTTCATTGTCGTCGTTGCCGTCGTCATCTTCATCTTGCAGCTTCATCTTCATATTCATCACCATCCTCATCCTCAAGATCATCATCATCATCATCATCATCCAATTCCCATCCTCATCCCATCCCATCCTCATCCCATCCCATCCTCCTCATTCTCATCCCCATCCTCCCCATCCTATCATCCTTATCCTCATCCTCATTGTCATCTTCCTCCTGCTCATCCTTATCCTCATCATCCTCTTGCTCATCCTTATCCTCATCCTCATCCTCCACATCTTCATCATCCTCATCCTCATCCTCATCCTCATCAGCCTCATCCTCATCCTCATCATCCTCATCCTTATGATCATCATCATCATGTCTCACATGAGATGGAGTGTGATCAAACAAATGATTCTTCTAGTTCTACAAAATGTATGTTTTGAAATGTGGCCTTGCAATTTCTACACCTCTAACTCCTCATCCTCATCCTCATTCTCCTGCTCCTCATCCTTATTCTCATTCTCATCCTCCTCATCCTCATCCTCATCCTCCTCATCCTACTCATCCTACTCATCCTCATCCTCCCCCTCATTCTCATTCTCATCCTTAACCTCATCCTCAGCCTCATTCTCAGCCTCATCCTCAGCCTCATCCTAATCCTCATCCTCATCCTCATCCTCATCCTCATCCTCAACCTCAACCTCAACCTCAACCTCAACCTCAACCTTATCCTCATCCTCATCCTTATCATCATCCTCATCCTTATCATCATGTCACACATGAGACGGACTGTGCACAAACAAATGATTCATTCTCATCCTTCTCAGCCTCATCCTCATCCTCCACCTCTTCATCATCATCATCCTCCTCCTCCTCATCCTCATCATCCTCATCCTTATCATGTCACACATGAGACGGACTGGTCAAACAAATTATTATTTTACAAAATGTATGTTTTGAAATGTGGCCTTGCAATTTCTACAACTCCTCATCCTCATCCTCATCCTCATCCTCCTCCTCCTCATCTTACTCATCCTAATCCTCATCCTCATCCCCATCCTCATCTTCATCCTCATCCTTCTCAGCCTCATCCTCATCCTCCACCTCCTCATCATCCTCCTCCCCCTCCTCATCCTCATCCTCCTCATCATCCTCATCCTCCTCATTCTCATCCTCCTCCTCATCCTCCTCATCCTCATCCTCATCCTTATCATCATTATCATCATGTCACACATGAGATGGACTGTGATCAAACAAATTATTCTTTTACAAAATGTATGTTTTGAAATGTGGCTTTGAAATTTCTGCACCTTACTCAGTTCGTTCTACCTTGTAAGTTTTGTTTTCCGTAGCACCTTCCCACTCATACATGCAATATAGACAATGTATGTTTTTTTGTATGCCAACACATGCATTGTTTGTGTACACTGCATGACAAGGCAATAGTGCATATATTTTGTAGATCGCTCTTAACCAGATCGCTCTTAACGAGAACTGTGCAGTTGGGTTTTAATTTGTTGCACCTAAATCACCTTTTGTACTTCAGAGATAATCATATTTAAAGTTTGGGAGTCTTGTAAGAAACCCAGCTTTAGCTCTCTTTCATTTGTAAAAGATTTATATTCCCCAATTTATACTTGTTTTACTATCTGAAATTTCAGCATCACACAGAGATGGCACCAACCTACAAGATGGGTTGGAGAACTCAATTTAATTTACTTGATGCCCTTCCCACTCTCTCCCGTCATATTTCACAATTAAATGTATATGTTTTTCTCTTTTATTTCAGAAACCTGAAACAACATTCAGGGTATTTGACAGAACAGTAAGTATCTCAAAGGGGATGTAGTTTTGTCTAAGAGAATTAAGAAAAAACGATGGAAAGAATTTGTGAAAATTTGATCAAAATCAGACAAGAAACATGAAAGTTATTCACATTTGAACATCGTGTAGAAATGAGGGATTCTTTCGAAATTGCAACATTTACGAGCAAATCTCCATGGAAGTTTTGTACATGAAAATTCACTGGTTTCTTATTTTAGCTGCTAAAAACATTTTCCTCTGCTTGTTTTCATGAATTCGTAAAGACAAATCAATGGGCCAATTTTAATTTTGAATGTTTAAAGGGGTAGTTTAGTTTTGGTAAGGCTGAACTTAAGTAGCCAAAACCTGCACAGTAACATTATTAACTAATAGTTATAACTCCACCATGCTCGAAAGGTATACAAAATTACAAACGACTAAGTAAAAAGCCTGTTATCATTCAAAAAGAGCCATTGAAACACAAGAGGGCGCTTTTTAAAAAGGCATTGGTTTCAACCATTTTTCATACAAAATTATGCATGTGATGTTTTATTGATATAATGATTAAATAGCGAGATCATCAACAACTATTTAAAAAACGCTTTTGAAAATTTTTGAAAAAGTGCAAGCATTTTAAAAAAAATTTTCTAAAAATCATCTAATTATTTGGGCCCCAAATAATTATAAGATCAGATATATTTATTGATATTTCAGCCGTTTCTGGGTCGATTTTGACCAAATAAAGTTTATTCTGCCATTAAAATTGCATGTTCTCTCAAATTCGACACTCGGTTTTTCATTACCTCACAAAAAAATTGTGATCTGCAGCGCCCTCTCTACCAAAACTAAACTACCCCTTTAAGCTCATTAAAATTAGACTTGAATTGTACAATTTGTATAAATCAAACTGGCAGTAGCTCCCAAATGACGTCATGATCAATAGCACTTGCGAACGATACACACAATCAGAACAGTTCAACTTGTCATGGTCAAACTTGACGGGTGAAAAACATGGGGGCAAGATTTTTCCCATACAAGGCAATGTGAGCCTAGTTATGTATTTCTTTCTTTTTTCTCACTTGGACTTGGAGACATCGCAAACATGTATGTATGATATTTTTAGAAACAAATAATTGTTAGTTATTTTGTTTTTGTATTCCATCTTGTGGGTGTTATGAAGTATCATGTGTAATTATCCATAATGGACACTGGACAGCAATGCAATCTTAACCCTGAGCACTATTAATTAATGTACACCATAAGTACTGACATTAAGCCGTCTGATTCTTATTTCAGTTGTTTGTGTCTTGTTAATTGATTTAGCTGGGAGGGTTGTGCGATGCAGTGGCGGACCAGAGAGATCCGATAGCAATTCGAAAAAGGAATTAAAATAGCCTATCCCCTGGGTTTTCAAAGTATCCACGCACCACATGTGGCTTTTGATGGATGGTCTTCTCTGTTGTTTTCCCAACTAGTATCCCCAGGGATGGGGACGATTTCACTTGCAAATTGAGAATCGTTTGTTGAAGATGAAAGAAAACATTCATGATGGGAAGCGCTTAACACCATCATACGATTTTCATTTTGTCATTTAATGGTTCTACAGGTGCAGAGGATTATTTACCTAACCATCTAAATTATGATTGCAATAAATATTGTTTAGATGCATTTTTATTTAAATCCATTATTATTACTCTTTTAATTCCTTCTCCTCCCGAACCTTGCCATTCACCCTCTGTTTGTCCCTTTCTTACTCTTCCTCTGCTTCCTCTACCCCTCCTCATCTCCCTTCTTCTCTTCCCCTCCTCTTCTACCTTATCCTCTTCCTTCTCTTCCCCCTTCTAATACTCCCACTTCTCCTCCTCTCATTCTCCCCTCCACTCTTCCTCGCCACCTCCCCCTCCCCTCTTCTTTCTCTTCTTCCTTCTATTTCCCCTCCTCCCCTCCTCCTTCATCTCTTACTCCTCTTCTTCCTCATCCTCGTCCAGCACCTCTTCCTCTTTATCTTCCTCTTTTCCTGTTCTTCCTCCTCCTCCTTAATCCTATTCTCCTACTATTCCTCCTCCCCTCCCTTCCTCCCCATCCCTTCCTCCTCTCATACCCTCCTCCCCTCCCATCATCTCCTCCCTCTCCCCTCTTTCTTCTGTTCCTCCCCCTCAATCCTATCCTCTCACTTATATCCTCCCCCTCCTATTCCTCCCTCTCTTCCTCCTCCTCTCCTCCCCAATCTTTCCCTCCTCTTCATATTCTTCCTCTCACCTCCTCCTTGTCTTCCTCTACTTCCCTCCTTCTCCTTCTTCTTCCCTTCCCTCCCCCTCACCTCCTCTTTTCCCTTCTTTTCCTTCCCTTCATCTCCATCCCTCCCCTCCTCCCCCTCCCCTCCTCCTCCCCCTTCTCCCCTTCCTCCTCCAACTCCCTTACTCATCCTCTCCCACATCTTCCTCATCCACCTCCTTTCTTCTTATTCTTCTTCTCCTCTTCTGTTCCCCTCAAAGTATTTTTCATTGATTTGTTTTCATCTTCACTGTATTGCATTGCAGGAATACTACACTGTGCACGGCCAAGATGCAGTGTTCGCAGCCAAGGAGGTCTTCAAGACTCTGGGAGTCATCAAGTACCTGGGATCAGGTAAATTGTCTTCTTAGTGTCTGTACATAAATATCGCTAAATCTAAAAAAAACAATGGTATATTTCTTGACATACAATAATCAGAAGAAAATGTAATTGAATTATCATGCTCTTTATGTAACCATGATAATGGAAGGTCTAGCGGATTATTGCATATTTGATTTTCTTTATGAGAAGTTACATTTGAATGGTCCATTACAAAGTACATTTCTTGACATTGTTGTATGATAATTTTAACACATTTTTAATATGCAAAATGTGTTTTGGCTAGAGGCAATTATTCAGTCTATCCACATGTACAGTCATACCTGCTCTTGCAATGTTTGTATATAAAGCCCACCTGTCAACTATTCCCAATTCCCTTGAAATGCAAGCAGTTTGTATTTAAACAAAATGAACCTGTCTCTAGAGACCACCTGCTTATAAAGACCACCTGTTTTGTCTATCTTGAGTGGTCTTTATTGACGGATTTGTCGGTAATAAAAAATAAAAAACTACAAATTATAATCAGACTTTGTGCTATAATTAATGTCACTGCTTATTTTCTTTTGAATTGTTACAGGTCCGAACAAGATTGAGTCTGTGGTACTCAGTAAGATGAACTTCGAGTCGGTGGTGCGCGACCTACTGCTGGTCCGACAGTATCGGGTGGAGGTGTACAGCAATGAGGCACAGGGCAAGGGAAATAAATGGACACTGGCTTACAAGGTTTGTATATCACCGTTCTTTTCATTGTAGGTTTTAAAAAACTGTTTGAATAACTTTCGTAGGTAAGATAACGCACAGTTAGATGGATTTTCAAGTGGGTGATGCGCACACATTTTGCTAGTCAGACAGTAACGGAATGAAGGACAGGGCAAGGGAAATAAATGGACACTGGCGCTTACAAGGTTTGTATTAAGCCCTTAAGTTTTTGAAGGATATATAATAATGGGTAAGATAACGTTGAGTAAAGTAATTGATCATGAGTGATCAAACCTACAGTATGTCCCCCACCAAAAGAAACCCCCAAAACAAGAAAAAAATAGTAAAATTATTAAGTTAAATTTGAATGGTCTGTCAGATTATATTGCAAAACAGTAGAGATAAGAAATGGATAAATGTCTAAATATTAATTTGTTGAGGAAGAGAAAACCTCAAATTCTATGATTATGTTCTCCCTATCTTCCTTGCTCACACCAGGCTTCCCCAGGCAACCTGACCCAGTTTGAGGAGATCCTATTCGGCA
Source organism: Echinarachnius parma (assembly GCA_037951105.1). Taxonomy (NCBI): domain Eukaryota; kingdom Metazoa; phylum Echinodermata; class Echinoidea; order Clypeasteroida; family Echinarachniidae; genus Echinarachnius; species Echinarachnius parma. The sequence goes on along the minus strand of JBAMJV010012379.1, from coordinate 46,787 downwards.
GCAATGACATGTCCACTTCTGCATCAGTCATTGCGGTCAAGGTGGCCGGAGAGAGTGGTCAGCGGACAGTCGGGGTGGGGTACGCCGATGCCACTCTGAGGGAGCTAGGAGTGGCTGAGTTTGCCGATAATGACCAGTTCTCCAACCTAGAGGTGAGATGTTAATTGTTGTTTCTTATAAGTTTTATTTAAAATTTATTCTTATATCTTAATTCTTAATTCTACTGCTCATCTCTTATTTCAATTTGTAAAATATAAAACAACTTTTAAGAGCCCATTTCCCCCAACAATCTGTTGCCTTGCGCACTTATGGTGCAGCTGGGACCCAGAGAGTGCCTGTTGATCTCTGGTGGCGGCCCCAACAACCCAGAATTCAGCAAGCTGTGACAGATCGTGCAGCGCAGGGACGGGCTCAGTCATCACCGACCGAAAGAAGGCGAACCTTGGGACAAAGGGCTTAAATCCCAACATAATAGTTGAGCTCAACTAAATTTTGGTGCAATATAGTTTATACCCATATTTGTTTAAACAAAAATTTTACAACTATTTTCCCTTAACGATCTGTTGTCTTAGGCACTTATGGTGCAGCTGGGACCCAGAGAGTGTCTGTTGATCTCTGGTGGCGATCCCAACAACCCGGAGTTCAGCAAGCTGCGGCAGATCGTGCAGCGCGGGGGCGTGCTCATCACCGATCGCAAGAAGGCTGACTTTGGGACGAAGGACATCGTGCAGGACCTCAATCGTCTGCTGAAACTGGCAAAGAATGCGGAGCAGGTCAACGCTGCGGCACTGCGTAAGCACACCTTGGATGCAGAATGGTCATACTAGGCAGAATGACCATTTACACACCTCACACAATTCCTGATCGCATGGAGTATTTTTCAATATATAGACTAAATCAGTATCAAGTAGATTTCAATGTAACTATGTGACAGAGGTACATTTATGACTGCCCTAAATGCCCTTTAATCTCACCTTAAAGCAAGCCAAAAATAAGTGAGCAGATGGATGTTCATTTACTCGCTTAACTCCAATTTGCCATTTTGTGTTAGCTTTCAGAAGACAAGTTTTGCAGCAAGTCATGAAAACTAAAAAAGTCAAAGGAAAACTAAATATGAGTTAAAAATCTCTGATTTGGTAATTCTGTTATGGTGGAATTGCCCATTTGTCTATTGTTTATTGGTATTAATTATCTACATTTTTGTTTTGTCTAGCTGAAATGGAGAAGACCAATGCCATGGGTTCTGTATCTGCACTCATCAAATACATGGAGGTAAATGGACTATTCATTGCATTCAGTCAAGAAAAGTCAGTCACTAGGAAAAATCTAGATACAAATAAAGAGCCCTCGGGTATCAGATATAGAAATTTTGCTCGATGTGTGGGCTAATAGTATAATTTGTATTTACAGTTATTTTAATAATAATAATGATTATGATAATAATTGTGGCTACTTATATAGCGCAAGTTCAGGCTTTTGATGCTCGCGGCGCATCTTTATTATAAACGTTACTTAAAGGGATCTAGTAACTTTGTTGACATGTACAAAAAGTGATGAATGGTTGATGCAATGTATATTGTTGTTATCTCATATGTTTACAGGGTATTGTGTGAAAATTTCAAGTCAAATGGACATTGTATGGCCAAGTAATGAGCGAAAATTCAAAGTGATATTCAGTAACTCACTGCACTCACTTTGTACACGGAAGAAAAACTTGCCCGGAGTTTTTCTTATCTGAATACTTCAATCATGCATATCTTTGTAACGAAAGGGAAATTTGAAAAACCGAAACCTGTCCCATGATTTTATTGTTAATACAAATACAACAAGGTATAAGGGAACCGCTAGAATTAAAACTTTATTTTGAGGATTTGGACAATGTTACTAAGTCCCTTTAAGTCAAATTGCGAGGTGCAGTTCAGACATGACTAGTTTTGTCCAATTGGTTGCAATTTAATTTGTGTAATAACTCATTGTGATTACTTTATTCCTGATATGGAGCCAAGTGCATGTAGTATCACAATCACTGCACTATTTCACTATTTAGATCTTTATGTTGGAACTAAGAAATTGTATTCTTATTGAGTGTACATTATTGTATTCTATATGCCGGGTTACTAACAACACAGGGCCCCCTGGAAAACAGTACCAGATCATGGATGGGGTTACCCTGTTAAAAGAAAGACTAAATGAATAATAAAAATAAATGAATCAAACAATTGCTTTATTGTGACACTCATTCATTCCAGCTGCTGGGTGATGAGACCAACTTTGGTCAGTTCAAGCTGAAGTCCTTTGACCTGAGCCAGTACATGAAGCTGGATGCGGCTGCAGTACAGGCTCTCAACCTGGTGTCGTCAGGGCCAGAAAGTGAGTATGATATTAGGAGCTCTGTGCCTCAATACCCTTATCAGTGCTAAAAATTAGCACTCTCCCACTGGCCTGGGCTTCACAAAAAAAAAGAAGAGCTTGCGGCCTCCAAAATGTTATGGATGCCAAATTTTCAATTCAAGCTGAAGTCCTTTGATCTGAGCCAGTACATGAAGCTGGATGTGGCAGCGGTACAGGCTCTGAACCTGGTTTCCTCAGGGCCTGAAAGTGAGTATGATAAGGAGCTCCATGCCTCAGTACTATTGTAAAGTGTCTATATGCAGTTTATTAATGATTGCAAGTGTACACTAGTCTTCAGGTGTGAAGATTTATTCACAGATTTCAAACACACAATGATGACTCACATGAGCTCCATTGTTGTAGACTGCCATTCTGGAATTTTACTCTCGCATGCACGAGTCTGCACGAGTCTTCTCTGTGCATTCTCGATAATGTTATGTTGGAATACTTATTGATACATTAGTCTGTGATATCAGACCCTTAACTGTCAGCACACCTCCCTCTCTTGGTTTCCTTTAACGGCATGAAGCCTTGATATAATGCTGCAAAGTGAGATATTTATCCAGGATAACACCTACATTTCTGAATAGCTCTGAATAGTTGCATTCTCGATAATGTTATGTTGGAATACTTATTGATACATTAGTCTGTGATATCAGACCCTTAACTGTCAGCACACCTCCCTCTCTTGGTTTCCTTTAACGGCATGAAGCCTTGATATAATGCTGCAAAGTGAGATATTTATCCAGGATAACACCTACATTTCTGAATAGCTCTGAATAGTTGCATTCTCGAGGACAAGATTAGGTAGTTGATTTAAGTTTCTGAATTGTGATGTTACATGGAGTATTTCAGTTTTGAGATCGGTGAGGCAGATTTTGTTGCTTGTGGACCAGGCCCTGATGTCAGCCAAGCAGTTGGTGATTTCCATCATGGCCTGCTCATTGCCGTCCCTATTTAAAGTCAAATAAATTTGGGTATCGTCTGCGTACACTGTGGTTAATATTGTCGTGTGCGTGGATGATGAGACTTAGTGGTCCGGTGTATAGGAGAGAGAGTAGCGGTTCTACCACGGATCCTTGTGGAACTCCACATTTAAGGAGTTGGAGAAAAGATCTAGTTCCATGACCATGACCATCTGCTTACGGTCGTGCAGGTATGAGTGAAACCATTGGAGGACTGTTCCAGATATACCACAATCATTCTCCAAGCGCTTTAGTAGAGGACCTCGTGATCCAGTGTATAGAATGCAGCAGAGTTGTCGAGGAGTACAATTATTGCCTCTTTACCATTGTACACTGTCATCAGAAGATCATTGAGGACCTTCACAAGAGCCGTTTCAGTAAAATAGAAATTGCGATAGGTAGACTGGTTCTCTTGAAACGGTTTTGTTGCTCGAGATGACATTTGAGTTGACTAGCGACAGTCAGTCCTTTCCAGGACTTTGCCAATAAATGACAAGTTTGCGATGGGACGATAATGATCTAAGACATTCTGATCTTTATAACATTCAAATTACTCCTTAATCATTTTCTTTTCTGCTTGCAGACTCCTCAACAAGAGGGATTTGCCTGTTCAACCTTCTGAACAAATGCAAGACAGCACAGGGCCAGAGATTGTTGGGCCAGTGGATCAAACAGCCATTGTTGGACAAGAACAAGATCGGTAGGTAAACTTTTCATTAGCCAGTACTAAGGCGAATGCATAGTATGTCTTTTAAAGGGCAATGAAACTATTTTTTATCGTTTAGAGGGTGAACAGACATTTGATTTGATACATAATTTGGCAATTTTGGCCTCCTGGATCCCATGAAATCCTTATGTGAACATACTCACATTTTACTAATTCTTACGGCGGCAAAAGATGATGGGAGCAGCCATGTTCTTTTAATTACCCGACATGCTTTGCAATCTCTGACGTATGTGCTTAGGGCCGAACAAAAGGCTTTCACTGATTTCAAAGCATCTACAAGTATTCAGACAATGGTTTGAATTGGTGCTATTGAAATGCATTAGTGCATATCATTGACCGTAGTCCGCACAAACCTAATAATGGCGGCCTACAGTGTTCGCGTGAATAGTGGTATACCCGATAGAGTTTTTACATATTTCTTCCAAAGCAGAAATCTGAGTCGGAGTAATGTTACATATAATAAACAGGCATATTACGATGCATAAAGTAGGATAAACTCTATTCTTGAGTTGCATTGCCCTTTAAGTGTAATTCTTTTTGACAAGATCTTCTTTATCATGTCCTAGGTAAACTTTTCATTAGCCAGTATTATGGCGAATGCATAGTCAAAACTGTCTGTTAAGTGAGATTCTTTTTGCCAAGTACTTTTTTATCATGTCCTATTCTGTGATAGCACAATCAAAGTTTGTGAACACCCTCTTTAACGCACTCTTTGCCACTGTAAATGTCTTTATTTCTTACCCCCAGGCTGGAGGTGTAAGAGGTGAATTTTGCGCAATAATTCTGCAAGACGCGCAGGTATCGCTGACAGCTTCAAGAGATTTCATGGAAGTCTTACGTAATTTTTATGGTAATGGTCCTCGTAATGACGTTCCACTGTAATTATTGTTTTCTGCAGAGGAGCGCCTGGACCTGGTTGAGACCTTCTTCCAGGACCTGGAGCTGCGGCAGACCCTGCAGGACGAGCCCCTCAAGCGGGTCCCGGACTTCCAGCGGCTCGCCAAGAAGTTCCAGCGCAAGCGGGCCACGCTCCAGGACTGCTACAAGGTCTACCAGGCGGTCGAGTACTTGCCGACACTTATTGAAGTCATGGAGAGACACGATGGAGAGAAGGCGCCCCTCATCCGAGAAGTCTTCACAAATCCTCTCAAGGTAATTAAATTGTTCTCTTTTGAGATATATAGTTGCAGCCAAAGATAGACATTTTTATGCCTCCGCCAACGAAGTGGCCGGAGGCATTGTTTTCGGGTTGTCCGTCCGTCCCGTTTTCGTTCTCGCGATAACTCAAGAAGCGGTTGACGGATCAATTTTTAGTGATATTGCAATCATCAAAGCTTGGTCCTTAGAACTGAGACCATGTCTACCAGGTGGTCCAGTATTCTTATTGAGGTCACGGAGAGACACGATGGAGAGAGGGTGCACCTCATACGAGAGGTCTTCACTAACCCACTCAAGGTAAAGTGAGAAAGAAAGGGCCATACAAGAATCTGCAAGAACCTTCAGGATTGAAGGAGGCAGATTAACCCAAAGAAGAAAAACATACGACTGCTACATGGTCTACCAAGCTGTTGAGTTCCTGCCAACAGAGGGCACACCTCATCTGAGAGGTCCACTCCAGGTTAAGTGAAAAATAGTTTTTTATTAGTTAGTTGATGTGCAAGTAGCCACTCTCCAGGACTTGAGTACATGCCAACTTTTATTGTGAACTATCTTCTTGAGCCCATGAGCGCTTGGAAGGAATGCTCCCCAGGGAGTGGAGATGGTGCACACAATGTGTGCTGGTTTGCATTGTATCCAATGACCGGGGTAATAATAGTGTGAAGTGCTATGAAACATTTATGTATTTAGCGCTATATAAGAAACTATATTATTATTATCGAAAATAATATCGCTAGTGATATTCGTTTGTCTCGCAATGTAGGTCAACTAGGAATCTAAAAGATCACGACGTTTCGTGTGCCGCTGCAACACTTTGTCAAGTGATATAATCTAATGTAAGCAATCGTGTTTTATACTCTTCTTTGGCTCCAAACGCACAATCTCGCATGAGCGAGTACGTTCCTAATTGGTCAATAACGGGCATCGTCGATTGGCCGGTGTACACGGGTACTCAACCAATCAATGGGATGCTGGTTCGGCACGCCCGCTAGTTGGAATCAACCGGTGTGGGCCGGCTGGTCGGGAAGTGTCATGGCGACGTATCGTACGCATCCAAAATTGGGGAATATCCATCCCGTTGTCTCTGTTGAAATTACTGGGATTGAGGCGGATATGTATAGCTTCTTTTACCCTACGTGTGTACCAATGCCGTTCTTGGGAAAGGCACTGGACCCCGTTCCAGTCTGGCTGATGCTGGTTGTCCCAAGCATGTTCGGCTACGGCTGAGTTGTCAGTTCGGCGGAGCCTGACGTCCCTCTTATGCTCAGTGATTCTTTCTGATATCGGTCGGGCAGTCTCACCGATGTAGGATCTATCACATCCTTTACAGGGGATGTTGTACACGATACCGTCCCGTCTGTGTTGAGGAATTGGATCCTTGGGGCGTGTTAGTTGCTGGCGTAGGGTGGTATCTGATCTGAAGACCGTTCGGATGCCATGGCTCTCTATCCGCAATGAGTAATATATTTACTATATTATTATTATTATTATTATTATTATTATTATTGAGGTCTCGGAAATTGCAAGAAGGAGAACTACAATCTCATAGTTGCTATCCAAAAATGTTATGCCATAAGCCAACGCTCGAAATTGGCGTAGGCCCGATGGCCCGGGGCCAGTAAAAGTTGCGGTCGGGCCAGTAAAAACATGAAAATGCCAAAGTTTGGTGGCCCGATCGGGCCACCAAATGTTTAAACCATAAGAAGACAACATCAAGGAATATGAATCTCAAGTTTGACACCTCTTAAAAACACTTTAATTGTGATTTAAATATTTGCAAGAAATGAAAAGGACGGACATAAAAAGTCGCAAGCGCACTTGCGCTAGTTGAATCAATCCTTATTTATGCCTACAAATATGTGCTATTTCCTCATATGAACACTCTCCCTTGAATTATCTACTTCTTGCATGATAAATCATGGTAAAATTAAACAACTTCCAGAGGTGTGTAATGACTAAAAGTAAAAGGATATGCTTATGCTGTTTTCTTGATTTCCCACACACCCCCTGGAAGCCTTTGCAACATGTAGAATATAAACATAGAACAACCAATCCACAGAGGGAGTATGTGTGCATACTAAGACCTATCAAAACACATGTCTAACTTTTCACATTCATTCATATTGCAAAGTGCAGTGTGCTTGCCTTTGCGATACCGTCCGCGATACCGTCAATGAAGGGGAATAATTTCATCTTTCGGATCATTATTCATATTTTTGAAGGTATTAGAAAGAATCATTTTTACAAGGTAGAGACTTGTGACCACTTGGAATTATTTTAGCTTGTAAAATAGCAAAGATTTAAGTGATTTCATTTCCCGATTTGAAAAGCTATCTTAGCTATGCTCAGTCCCATGTGTGTTTTTTTGTGTTGGAGATTTTATGGACCATAAAATAACAAAATCGTACATGGAAAAGAGCTTAGTTTCATCAGTTGATGACTCTTAGATGAAACTGCTCGAATCTAGGTATTGTTTTGTTTATTCAGTGATGGATTTCTTTAATGATGGTGGTAATTTTAACACATAACTTCCATAATTTACCAATTAATGACCAAGTGGTCATGACCATTGTTTTTCTTTGTTTGTAAATTTTATTTTCGGGCCACCAGAAAAAAAGATAATTTCGAGCATTGGAATACAGTAACAAATGAGGCTAAACATTGCCCAGTACCCTGAAACTATGAATATGGTTATTGTTTTAATTTTACTTTTGTTTTTCCTTATTTTTTTCGGGCCAGTAGATTTTGGTTTCGGGCCACCAAAATTGGAAAAATACTAATTTTACTGGCCCGACCGGGCCACCAGCAAAAAAAGTTAATTTCGAGGGTTGCATAAGCAATTTGTGTGCTTTATTTACTGTTTAAAGAGTTGAATGCAAATTTAATTTGAAATTTGTTATCGATTATTGTAAATAGGAGCTTCTGATGGACTTTGCCAAGTTCCAGGAAATGGTCGAGACAACACTTGACCTCCAGCAGATTGAGAACCACGAGTACCTCATCAAGCCTGACTTTGACGACAACCTCATGAGTAAGTGGAAGTCATTTTTCAAGATATAAGTTTCAAGATCGTAAGAGTCAAATTCATAGCATTGTTCCTATTATGCATACACTCATACTTGGATGCTTGGTGGATGAAGAGGTGAAAGGACTGAGAAGTGTCATGAAATGAGCAAGGTCAATTTTTGGTTCATCAAATACGATATCAACAAATTATGTAGGGCTGTCTTTCAATCATCAATGGAGTTGTGCTATTCTTGCATGGAGTGTTTGAACCCCAAGGAAGAGCAACATTGCTGCTCTCTACCCAGGAGTATGAATGGGTACTTGGGAAGGTATTGATTAGCCTGTAGCCCCTGAGCAGCTTCGGCTTGTATGCTCCCCGGGGAGTTAAAAAATGGTGAACCAGATATTTACGCAGGTTTTGACTTTACCTGATGACCAAGGGTAATGATATTTGCTACAGTGCTTAGAAACTCTGTGCTATATGAATACAAATTGTTATTATTGTTTTTATTATCTACTATACTAAAGTAGCCGATCATGTATGTCTGTCTGTCTGTCTGTCCATCTATGCATTTCGTAGTGCATTGAGGCACCAACATCAAACTTTGGGTAGTGATTGGTGATGACCCATAGAGGTTTGTGGTCTGGGTCAGGTCGGGGTCAGTTTGACCAGTGGTCAGTTATGAATCGGCCAATATTCCACGTTCATTTGCCATGCAGTCGCGTGGAGCGCTGATCATCACACATGCTTGCGACGGAAGTACCGTGAAAAGTGTGTTGCTGAAATGACCTTTCATTATGTAGTCTTTGTTCAGCCTGGAATCGATACGTTGTAAATTACTTACGCACATTATCGTATGCCTGTCAAATCGGAAATAACACGTGTGCCGCTGTGTGCGCCTGAATTAAGACTATCGTAATTTGCTTGCGAATTGTTGTTTTTCAAACTTTTAAATAATATGGATTTAAAAATTGTAATGACTGATTTTCGAATAGAATTAAAACAAATCTGATGAAATATATGTATTTCTATCAAGAAACGGACGGTACATTCCAAAAGCGAAAGCGACCGTCGGGCGGGGAATTTGCATAGACTATATACAGGGTAGCGGAATATTGTAGGTCCGGCATCTGTGCATTGTCAACGCACAATCTACTACATTGTACACACATTCGTGTGATTGTACATGTCCGTATATGCATGACTGAATTTGATCGGTGATTTTTGTTCACATTTTCAACACGATATTCGCAAAATTGGCAAAACAGGGTATACGGCTACCAAAATAGGTTTCTCTCTGTCACTGGTTTAATTTTCTGAATACAGGCTAATTGTAAATGTTTGCTCGAAGTGCATACTTTGTTGTACTGAAGTATAAAAAATGTGTGCTTTTTAAGCCTGAGTCATGTCGGAATTTTTTTGTTCCGGAATCCGCCGGTGTTGTGCCGGTCGGAATCCGGTATTCCGATAAAAAAAAACCTGCCAATGAATGATACGGAACGAACACGCACTAGAAGGTCTGCCATAGCTTCGGCAGCGCAGGCAAGCCCCGCGCTGCGAGACAGGCCAACTCAACTGCCTTGACCTTGCATTTTTCAAGTTGCACTCTTAAAAAGTGCCAAAAAGGAACGAAAATGTAAGATTATTACGATTAAGATCGCACCTATTCTAGACTCTTATTTTACTTATACGAGAACAATTACCTGCAAAAACAGCAACAACAAAAATGCGCTGATTATATCTCGAACATTTTCTAACTCCTCGAACCTGCATGTGTACTGAAGCTTACATCAAAGATCCTAGGATCTTTGCTTACATACTATCCATGCACTAACACTTCACTTGTATACTTTGCGTGCAGCTTATCGGGTCTTTTTTCTTACGCGAGATATCCATCCGCCGGGAATTGGGGAATTCCCCAATTCCCGGCGGATGGATATCTCGCGTAAGAAATGAGACCCATAACCTGCACGCAAAGTATACCAGTGATATGGCGGGCTGTACCGATAGAGGGCGGACTGGATGTCAACGTTTGAGAATCGTTTAATCCATGTGCAGTATTACGTACATGGGTGACATGGTACGGCGCAGCTCTGAGTGATAGCAGCTAGCTGCGGGGCCGGGGCGCGCCGGGGTAGCTAGTCTACGACGTCGATCGTATTCCGTACTCGCCGCACCGCGCGCTAGATCGGCTGTCATAATAAACGCAGCGGATTTCTTGTCGTTGTAAGTTGCATTCGACATCGTCTTTCTTGTACTTTTTTGTCATTTGTTTTCTTCTGATAGTTTTCTACTACAAAATATGAATGTTTGAGGAAAAAGAGGTTTTCCGCGATTTTCATCGGAAAACCGGAATGGAGAAAACCAAACCGGAACACGCACACACCGGACGGATTCCGGTATTCCGTCCGTTCCGACCCAGGCTTAGTGCTTTTTGTAAATAACGTGTAAACAAGAAGAGCAAGGAATTAGGGTTATTGATCTACTTGACAACGATTTAATTAATACTGTTTATTGTTTGACATGTGATCGCTGGCACCATACCTAGGGTTTTTACAAGGGGGGGGGGGGGGGGGTAGGGGGGGTTATTGCGTCAACCAAAATTTTCGACGGGCTGGGTGTTGGCCAAGTATTTCGAGGGGGGTGTCGGTCAAGTAACTCGAGGGGGTGTCGGTCAAGTATTTCGAGGGGGGTGTCGGTGAAGAATTTTCGAGGGTGGTGTCGGTCAAATATTTCGTGGGGGGGGGGGGGGGGGCGGTGAAGAATTTTCGAAGGGGGGAGGGATGTTGGTGAAGAATCTCGATGGGGGGTGGGGGATTTTTCGAGGGGGGTGTCAGTGAAGATTTTTTCGAGAGGGGGTACCAGTGAAGATTCTTTCGGTATCGCTGAAGAATTTGTGAGGGGAGTGGGTGTCCGTGAATATTTTTTGAGGGGGGGGGGGGGGGGTGGTTATTTCCTCAACCAACATTTTTGAGGGGTCAGGTGTCGGTCAAGTATTTCGAGTGGGGAGGGGGGGGGGGGCTGTCGGTGAAGAATTTTCGAGGGAGAGTGTCGGTGAAGAATTTGTAAGGGGGGTGGGTGTCCTCACCCCCCCCCCCCCCCCCAACCCGGGTACCCATATGCCTTTGAATATGAGATTGAATCACCACCGGGGGGGGGGGGGGGGGGGGGGGGGGGTGTCGGTGAAGAATCTTGAAAGGGGGGGGTGGGTTGTCGGTGAAGAATTTTCTAGGGGGGTGTCAGTAAAGATTTTATTGAGAGGGAGTAACAGTGAAGATTCTTTCGAAGGGGGGGGTTGTCGGTGAATATTTTTCGACGCGAGGGGGGTGTCGATGAAGATTTTCTCGAGAGGGGGTACTGAAGATTCTTTCAAAAGGGGGCGGGGGTGTCGGTGAAGAATTTGTGAGGGGGGTTCATGGTGTCCGTGAATATGTTTTTGAGGGGGGGGGGAAACCCCAAAACAGCCCTTTTTCATCAAAGTGAAATTTGAACCCCCCCCCCCCCCCCCCCCCCCCGTGTACGCATATGCCTGTGAATATGAGATTGTATTTTTAATTATACACTTATTAAATCATATCATAACCATTCAAACAGAGATTCCATTAATTGACCAAATGTTTTTTACAGGATAGATACAAAAAATAACGAAATACAAATATACAACATACAACATTATCTTACTCAAAGATCTGGTGACGGGTAATTTGCTAGTTATTATAATGATTGTTGTTGTTATTGCTGTTGTAGTTATTGTTATTGATATTATTGTTGTAATTATTATTATTATTCAAAATTATTATTATTGTTATTGTTGTCATCATTATTAACTCACTCTATTTTATATATTTCCTCTCAGCTCTGAGGAAGAGGATGGATGAACTGGAAGATGAGATCAAGACCCAGATCAACCGAGTGGCCCGGGACCTGGGCCTGGAAGCCAACAAGACCGTCAAACTGGAGTCCAACGCTCAGCTGGGGTACTTCTTTAGAGTTACCAGGAAGGTGAGTTCACAGACAAAATTAAAATCATCTTATATTTTCTGGGTAGGGCTCTGGACGATAAATGTGTGCTGGTTTGCATTGCATACCATGACCGGGGTAACAAAAGTGTAAAGCGCTATGAAACATTTATGTATTTAGCGCTATATAAGAAACTATTTTATCATTATTATTATTACTTTGTTCTTTTAGGAGGAGAAAGTTTTAAGAAACAACAGCAAATATTCCACCATCGACACAAACAAGGCGGGGGTTCGCTTCACGAGCTCCAAACTTCGAGGACTCAATGAAGAGCACATGGGTGCCAAGGAGGAGTACAACGAAACACAGAAAGCAGTTGTCGAAGAAATCATCAATATTGCATGTAACTATGTTTATCAGTTTATTTTTTGTGGCCCAATAAATCATTAACAAGTCTTTTGTTTGAGAAATCATCAATATTGTAGTATGTAATTATGTTTATATTTGTGACCTTACACCACAAAACGACCGTTATGTCGCTGTGGTAGTTTCTCTTTTATTAGCTAAAATAGTCAAATTTTGTTCAAAATATGAGATTTAAGATTTTGGTATTTCCTGAATAAGCATATTTTAATCTAGCTTCTGTAACATTTTGAGCGTCGGAAATCATGTTTAAATATTATTTTTTCATCTAATAAATGTGATCTTATTAAAGCGCTTTAATGGAAACTGATCTTTTAAATGGCCCGTTTCTCCCTTATTTTAAAAATGCTTCAGCCATATTCCAAATCTTTGGTGTTCATTTTGAGAGGGTTTGCTTAGTCCAAATATGACGAATGATATACCATTTTAAAGGTAATGACTTCTATTTTAATGTTTTATGAAAAGCAGCACAATCAGTTTTCCCGACTTATTGGTCGTTTTGTGGTGTAAGGTCACATTTGTCCTTTTACAAGTGATTAAGATTCATCAATGAAGCACTAACAAGCTTGTTCTTGAAGAGATAATTGATGTTGCAGGTAGTATTGCATCTAAAAGTGTTTTTGTTCATAATGCTGTCGCAATGAAGTGCCTCGAGGCATTTTGTTTTTGGGCTGTCCTTCCATTGGTCCTTCGGTCTGTCCGTCTGTGCATATGTCTCGTTCTGGTGATCAGGTTATCTCATGAACTGATTGACAAATTACTATAAAACTTTGTAAATGTATGCATCTTCATTCTTGTAGAGCCAATGAAATGATTCAGTGCTGTGTACTGTTTCATAGGGAGTAGCATTGGCAGGTATCTACAGTCCCAGCCCATTCAATGCCGTGTACTGTTTCATAGCGGTTAGCATTGGCAGGTATCTACAGTCCCAGCCCATTCAGTGCTGTGTACTGTTCGATGCAATGCGATAGTAACCTTCAGTGAATGCATCGTTAGATGGTGAGGGCTTCACTCTACCCATACCATCCTGGAAAAAGACTGACACATTGCTATATATCAGGTGCTTGGCACAAGTAATTTGCCTGGTGGCCTGGGGCCGAGAGCACGATTATGACCCAGGACCAGCCCTAGTTCCACTGATCTCTAGATTTGCTTGTATAATCCTCTACGGCTGAATGGGCTAGTGAGGGACGTGTGCTCTGCTACGTTCTGTTGATTGGTATATTATTCTAGCATATTGACATAGATGAGTTAGAGCCAGTGATGCTAATTACCATGGTAAATGTCGCTGGGCCGTAATAAGGGCCCCTGGGCCAGTTTAAATTGAATAAAAGTCACATTTTGGTTGGCCCGAAAGGGCAACTTAATTCTCTAACTGACAGTGAAAAAATTTCGAATTCTTTTTTCTTTTACATGTATGTCAAGTTAGAGAGAAGCAAATGTTCAGGTTTTGCAAATTAAATTCCTTTAAAGTGCTTCACGTATATGTTTAAAGGGATAGTAAAGTTTTGGTTTAGAAGGAGCTTCAACAAATTATTTATTACCTCACATACAAATGTTTAAGCCAAACTACCTTAAGTGGCCACCAAATGTGATCCCCTGCAGAGAAATATAATGTTCTAGAACCTGTCTATAGAGGTCACCTGTCTACTGTGGCCACTTTTTTGTTTTCCTTAAGTGGTCAGTATACACAGGTTTGACTGTATATTTATTTAAGGGATAACCTCATGTTTTGTTTTTCTTTTTATATGACTAGCTGGATACATTGAGCCCATGTTGTCCATGAATGATATCACAGCGCAACTGGATGTCTTAGTGAGGTAAAACATGATTCTAAAATTCGTAATTAAATCTCAAAATGGTTGAGAAAGCAATGTTAGAACTTAAAAATACTAAAACCAGAATTGTTTGATTAAGAACAAATACAAAAACCTTTTCTTGTAATGATTTTAGAATAATTAGATTTCACAATTGTGTAATGTTCCCACACCAAAGTTCAAGTATAATATATATTTGATTATCTGTGCAAATATGAGTCCCAACTGTGTTTGTTTGTATGTAGGCCTATAATTAATTTCTTTGAAAAATACTTGTTTTGAAGATGACTATGATTAAGGATTTACTTTTTATGCCTCCGCCAACGAAGTGGCCGGAGGCATTATGTTTTCGGGTTGTCCGTCCGTCCGTCCGTCCGTCCGTACGTACGTCCCGTTTTCGTTCTCGCGATATCTCAAGAACCGGTTGACGGATCAATTTCAAACTTGGTATGAGTGTACATATTGGGGTGACAATGATCTGATTAGATTTTGGGGTTCATGAGGTCAAAGGTCAAGGTCACATGACTCAATATATGTTTTAAAATGCCTCGTTCTCGCGATATCTCCAGAACCAGTTGACAGATCAAATTCAAACTTGGTATGAGTGTATATATTGGAGAGACAATGATCTGATTAGATTTTGGGGTTCATGAGGTCAAAGGTTAAGGTCACAGGACTCAATATATGTGCACAAATGCCTTATTCTCGCGATATCTCTAGAACCGGTTGATGGATCAATTTCAAACTTGGTATGAGTGTACATATTGGGGTGACAATGATCTGATTAGATTTTGGGGTTCATGAGGTGAAAGGTCAAGGTCGCAGGACTCAATATATGTGCAAAAAAGCATCCTTCTCACGATATCTCAAGAACCGTTTGACGGATCAATTTCAAACTTGGAATGAGTTACATACACATCGGGTGGCAATGATTGGATTAGGTTTGGGGGGCCATGAGGTCAAAGGTCAAGGTCACATGACTCAATATATATGCAAAAATGGCTTGTAATGACAAAATCTCAAGACCTGAATGTCAGATTTCAATCTAACTTGGTACCTGAATATTCTTGGGAGCCAATGTAGCCATCAAAGTTTGGGGTCTACATAGGTCAAGGTCACAGAACTCAAAATATATATATGAAAAAACAAAATTTCAGTTCACGTTATTTTGGGCTTGATATTGAAAATTGCGTCATAGCGGAGGCATAATTTTCGACTGCGCGCAGTCAAAGATCCATCTAGTTTTTAAATGGTAATTATTTTCACTCTACTCGCCAAATTAGGCCAATTAAAATGATACTTTTTTTCTTCCCTCCAGCTTTGCCCAAGTGTCTGCAAGTGCCCCAGTCTCCTACGTGCGCCCCACCCTCAAGCCCCAGGGCGGGGGTGTGCTTCACCTCACTCAGTCCCGCCACCCCTGTCTGGAGATGCTCGATGACGTCGCTTTCATCCCGAACGATGTGACCTTTGACCGAGAGAAGCAGATGTTCCACATCATTACGGGGCCCAACATGGGTGGAAAATCAACTTTCATCAGACAAGTAAGGGAGACATTTCATTTTGTATTAAAAAAAAATATACCCTCTTTGAAACATTGCTCTTATGCTTGATGATTTCGCTTTCATCCCTAATGATGTGTTCTTTGATTTAGACGAGTAGATGTTTCACATCATAATGGGGCCTTAACCCCTTGACCACGGGAACCGAGTGGGTAGTGTATTTCATAAACTCATAGGGAATGGGTTAAGTGGAAAATCAACTTTTATCAGATAAAAAGTCACGCAACAACTAAATTGGAGCAAAATCGTGCAGTGTGTGGTGGGCTTATAGCCCAGCGCAGACAGAGCCGACTCGACCAGATCCGACTGGCTCTGCGCGCGTTGCCTCACGACTCCGGTTTTTTTCTTTCTAACCATCTCATTAACTTGCTTTACTTATAGGTTGGTGTGATAGTTCTGATGGCCCAGCTCGGATGCTTTGTGCCGTGTGACTCGGCTGAAATCTCCATCGTGGACTGCGTCTTGGCCCGCGTCGGGGCTGGAGACTGTCAACTCAAGGGGGTGTCCACCTTCATGGCCGAGATGCTGGAAACGGCTTCCATCCTCAGGGTAAATCTTTTATTTGTTTTTACTTAATTATTAAATCACTTGTTTATACAATAATGGTCCAGTGTCGAAAACCGCATCCATACTTAAGGCAATTGTTTGTTGTTATGAATTTAATTAATGGATTTGAATTTTAACCCATTCCCTTCAAGATTTCAAAATCTCCATAGACTTTGTACAGATCCTACCTGGTTCCTGTAAGGAATGGGTTCAGCAGTAAATATGTACAGTATACTGATAATCAGTGAATTCGCTCACTGATACAATCAATCAATTATGACTTATTGTTGTAATGTTCAAGAAAAACAAATGCTGTTTAATAACTACTTCAAGGGGGAGTTTCACAACGATTCTAATTTGAACCTAACTCTTAAGTTGGACCTAACAATTATGGAAAGCCAACATTTTTGAAACAGTTCTAAAGTGATTACATTTTGATTAAACAATCAGTGATATTTGTAATCAAGTCTCAAATAGTTGTATTTTGTTGCTTTTGAATATGTTTTATTCCAAGGCTACAAATGGCCTACCATAATTGAAAGTTCAACTTAGGATCTTTGTGTAACACACCCCCTCTTCATATTTCTATCTACCAGTCCGCTACTCCCGACTCCCTGATCATCATTGATGAGCTTGGTCGAGGCACCTCCACCTACGATGGCTTTGGACTCGCCTGGGCCATCTCAGAGTAAGTATGCACAGTTTAATCAATTTTCTTGCAAGGGATGTCAGTTTTCAGGCAAAATCCTGAATGCAGACCCTGTTCACAGTCATATTTCATATTAGGCCCATTTTAGTATTTTTCAACCCAAATAAGGTCTTACTTCTTGGTGTTTAGGCTCTCATCCTGTAGCTTGCGGGTATCTGTGGTTTATAACTATTATTCCCTAACTCTTAAAATGGGGACAATGGCAAACAAATTGTTTTCAATATAAGAAACTGAATAAGAAGGAATAGTCTTTGACAAGAAATAAGAAAAAAAGAAAGCTAGGGCTCAACATGAAGGTAATGGAGAAGACGCCGTTGACAGATGTTTCCAATATAAGAAGCTGAATATAAAGTTTGAGCAAAGTCGGTCTAGAAATTAGACAATTACCGTAGAACACCATCGTCAAGCACCCCCCAAGCACCTATACGCATCTTGCTTTTAAAGACGTTTCCATGAGATTCACCTCCATAATTATCCTCATGAATATTCCTCACCATTATTTGCATTCTTGATTAAAGTTTCCCGTTTGGACAGAGAGCGGGCGCTCTTTAAAAGCAAGATGCATATTGGTGCTTGGGGGTGCTTGACGATGGTGTTCTACGGTATGGCTCATTTCATTGCACTTTAGAAAAACTGCATTACATGGCTTTACAATGCTTTACAGTAAGGTGAGACTGGGACATTAACATGCCAACCAGATAATGTTGTTATGCCTCCGCGATGAAGTGGCCAGAGGCATTATGTTTTCGGGTTGTCCATCTGTACGTCCCGTTCTCGTGATCACGTTATCTCAAGAGCCGATTGATGGATTCTCAGCAGACTTGGTACATGTATGTATCTTGGGAAGCTCTTGGGGCCTCATATAGATGCAAAAATAAGTCGTGATCACATTATCTCAAGCACCGATTGAAGGATTCTCACCAATAACTAATTAGATTTATAATTTTAGCATCATGAGGTCAAATGCCAAAGACCCAGGGCTCATTGTAAAAATCATGTAATGGCATCAAGTTTGAAGGTCCATCTAGTTCTTCTCTTTCTTTATCCACAGGTACATAGCGACTAAGATTGCTGGATTCTGTCTGTTTGCGACCCACTTCCACGAGCTCACTGCGCTGGCTGATGCCGTCCCAACGGTCAACAATCTCCACGTTACTGCTCTCACTTCGGACGGACAACTCACGCTACTCTACAAAGTTAAACCAGGTAAGCCAAAGTTTTCAACCAGACTACATATGTCTCAAGTTAAACTAGGGCTCCACACTTAAATGTACTTTTTGGGCAAATGCTTGGTCGGGCCAGTAAAATAAATTGCACCCCAGTTCCATGAGCTCACTGCTCTGGCTGATGCCGTCCCAACGGTCAACAATCTTCACGTGACGGCCCTCACTTCAGATGGAAAACTTACTTTACTCTACAAAGTTAAACCAGGTTGGCCAAAGTTTTAAACCAGTCTAGATTAGTCTCAAGTGAAAATTAGGGCTCCACACTTGCATGTACTTTTTGGGCAAATGCTTGGTCGGGCCAGTAAAATAAATTGCACCCCAGTTCCATGAGCTCACTGCTCTGGCCGATGCCGTCCCAACGGTCAACAATCTTCACGTGACGGCCCTCACTTCAGATGGAAAACTTACTTTACTCTACAAAGTTAAACCAGGTTGGCCAAAGTTTTAAACCAGTCTAGATTAGTCTCAAGTTAAACTAGGGCTCCACACTTTCTTTTGGGGCAAATGCTTGGTCAAGCCAGTAAAATGATTTGCAACTTAGTTTTATAAGCTTCAGATGGACTACTCACTCTGCTCTACAAAGTTAAACCAGGTTAGTCAAATTTTAAGTTAAACTAGAGTAATGAGTTTTTAATTTGATCAGTCTAGATAAGATTTAAGTAAATTAGATAAGATTTGACTATTCAGTGTTCCATTTTGATGACCTGTACATTATTTTTTTCTTCAGCCACAAATGATAGCATAGAATGAATTAGGCTAATTCCAGTTTTCTGGTGCCCATTATGATACTTTTGTAGTGTACATACCGTATTTCTTGATTTGTTATTTTCAACCTGTTCCCTACTAGATTTTGTAATCCCCATACTGCTACTACAGTACCTACGAGGTTCACATAGGCAATGGGTTAATAGAGACATTTTGTTGCTTTTAACAGGTGTGTGTGATCAGAGTTTCGGTATCCACGTAGCTGAGCTGGCCCACTTTCCACAGAAGGTGGTTGACTTTGCGAGGGAGAAGGCTGCTGAGCTGGAGGATTTCCAGAGCATCGCGTCATCCGTCATGGAGGGACTTGACGAACCAACTGCCAAGAAACAACGCCTAGACAAACAGGTGGGATTGCTTTCATGCTAGGGTTCCAATGCCAATGCGTGTAGCAAGTGTGCACAGTTGGCTCTGTAATATTGATTCTGTTGACGACTATTTCAAAATCAAACTGTTTTCACTTCAAAATGATGTCATCATATCAATATTCATCTGATGTTCAGTTTCATATCAAGATGTAATAAACTTAAACAAACTACAAGTCACTCATGCGAGAAAGGGTTATCTATTGAATTGTGTTTGATTAATTGTTTCTGTATCTTACACAGGAAAGGGAAATGATCATCCAGGATTTTGTGTCAAAGGTCAAACGGAAAAACGAGGTGTCGGCCAAGAAGAATGCCTACATCAAAGAGCTCTTGTCTGCCAGTACATGGATAGCTGAAAATGAGAGACATTTGTATGCTGATAATTTGTATTCTTTTCTTTATATCTGTATCTTACATAGGAAGGGGAAACGATCATCCAGGACTTTGTGTCAAAGGTCAAACAGCTTCCTCTGGACACGCTCTCTGAGGAGGAAGTGACGAAGCAGCTACATGCTCTGAAAGACGAGGTGTCTGCCAAGGGGAATGCCTACATCAAAGAGCTCTTGTCCAGGAGTACATGAAGTCTGAAGTGGCTCAAAGACATCCAGAGTTGTACCGTCTGTCTCTTGGAGATTATGGGGAAGGACATGTTACTTTTATCAACCACACAGCAGCTCCAGGCTCGGAAAGACGAGGTGTCAACCAAGGGGAACACATACATCAAAGACCTCTCGTCTAGGAGTACTGGAGCACATACAGGATTGTGATATCTCTTTACAATTAGGACAATGCTAAAATTTAACTTTCTGCTTTCTGAAAGTGAACAAAAATGTTTCCAAAAGCCTGGATCTGGTGGCCCTCAACAAAGAAAAACATTAAAAATTCTGTTATATTTGGTTGAACATGCGGGCTAGTGGAATTGAGCACCAGTGAAATTTGGTGACCAAAAAGCGAACAAATTTTAGTGGCCCAGAGCCAGCTGGGCTGTGCTTATTTTGAGCATTGCTTTGGCCTTTGGAGATTGAGTGTTCAATTTAGTTACATTGATGACATTTGTTTACTAAAAAAATAAAAGGTCTAGCTTGCATTTTGGAACATGAATTTCCATAGCTGGATTATTTGTATGGCACTGTCAGCAGAAGGGTCAGCCAAGGGGAATGCCTAAATCCACAAGCTGTGATCCAGGAATACTTGAAGACATTGTCAGGATGGTTTTCCTTGGAAGATTTGAGAGGTCTTCTAAGTTAAAAGGATTAACAATTAATTTCCCTTTGAACAATCATATCATCATTGGTACAATTCCAATACTGTGTCATAGTATACAACTAACGAATGGGCTTCTTGTGATAGTCAAATCTATTACCGAGGTGGGCTCAAAATGATTATTTTGAGCCCACCGAGGTAATAGATTGCCTATCACAATCAAGCACATTCGTTAGTTGTTTTATATCACTCATCAATATCACGGATTGTGTTCATCTTATAGCAAAATAAGTGAAAATCTCTTTAATATTTCATAAAATTGCTCGTTAATTTTGATCTAAAAATCAATTGACATTGATGAAGCCAGTATCCATGGAGCATCTAATACGCTTAAAGTCATTGTTATTTTGCGCATACAATCACAAAAACGCAAAACTGAGTGCGCACCAACGCGCTGACAGTTGCGCACATACGCGATGAATGCGTGCTAGCGCTCCCACGGATGTGCTTATTGGCTGTCTTGGCGTTCTTCTTCAAAGGGTGTTAGTTTTTTATTAACAAGAGCAATCACGTGACTAGAACGTGTGCGCCATAGAGTACTGCACAAATTTGGTCGCGTGTGCACTCTGCTAAAACACATGATCTATGGGACGAGCGCGTAACGAACTTTTAGTGTTAGTTTTTTGCTAACAAGCCCGGTCACGTGATTGCGCGGGGACTGCGCGTGTTGTCCAAAACTATCATTTGTCAAATGCAATGGTAAAACGATCTTATGAGGGATATAATACGGTATATGTCTGAAGGCAAAAGATAAATATCTACATAAAATTCCTCTTGTATAGTAAGTAAGCCTGTAATGAAACACCGTGTTCACTTTCACGGTTTCGGTTAGCCTTCAGTTCCTTTTTACAGACGTATGACTGCAGAAATTACCGACGGTAAAAAAATCGGTTACCTGTTCGGTTAAACGGTTTTTACCGTCGGTTAACCGGTTTTTCAAAATACCTGACTTACTACAGGCTTAATAGTAAGTAAGTCTAGGAGGCCACGTAGGCATACAGGATTGTTCTGAATTGTTCTAGAGCTCTATAGATGGACATGTTTTAGGTTTGAGGCAATGTGTATTTCAGAATATTTCCACTAAGACACGGAAGGAGGAAGTGTCGGCCGAGAGGAATGCATACATCCAAGAGATTTACTTTCCATCCCGTAGAACCATTACTTCAGATTGGAAACCTAGATTTCTATTTGTGCTACCAACACAGGGTGGGAAATTATACAGTAGCTTGTCATTAAGATATGCAGATATACCAATTTCACCAGGTTTTCACCCTACTCTTTCAATGTAAACTGTACCTATATTTCTTGTAAAGATTTTGGTAAAAAATTGCTTGATGATGTTTTGTCAAACTGTAAAGTTGTGTTTACAAATTAGTTACCAGTTACTGTTTAAATGTTTATTTTTGTATGAACCATAAGAAGGTGCCAAATTTATCATTGTATTGTACGTCATATGATAAGTATTAAATAAATATAAATGTAATGCAAACTTTTTAACTTAATCTTTACTAATTTTGTTTTCGTGGTGGTGGTGGTGGTGGTGATGGTGGTCATGTTAATGGTATTCATCTAATATTAAATGTGGAGAATGTTGTGATGATGGTGATGATGATGCTGGTGATGATGTTGGTGGAGAAGATGTTCATGATGGTGGTGATGATGATAATGGTGGTCGTGGTGATGTAGATGATGGTGGTGGTGCCTGGTGGTGATTTATGGTAATGATGATGGTTGTGGTGGCGTTGGTGATTGCGGTGATGGTGGTGATGGTGATAATTATGGTGGTGTTAGTGATGAAGATGATTATGATAATGGGTATGGTGGTGGTGCCTGGTGCTTATGAAGATGATGATGGTGGTGGTGATGGTAATGGTGATCATGATTGGGATGGTGGTGGTGATGATTGTTGTGGTGGCATTGCTGATGGTGGTGATGGTGATAAATATGGAGGTGATTGTGATGAAAATGATTATGATGGTGGGATGGTGGTTGAAGTGTTGGTGATGATGGTGGTGATGATGATGGGGATGGTGGTGGTGATGATGATGAAGACGATGATGACGACTGGTGTTGGTGATGGCAATGATGATATTGATAATGTTGGTGCTGATGATATTGAATGT
Organism: Echinarachnius parma; assembly: GCA_037951105.1. Taxonomy (NCBI): domain Eukaryota; kingdom Metazoa; phylum Echinodermata; class Echinoidea; order Clypeasteroida; family Echinarachniidae; genus Echinarachnius; species Echinarachnius parma. The sequence goes on along the minus strand of JBAMJV010012379.1, from coordinate 23,783 downwards.
GGTTAGTTTGCTTATAATTAGGCATACGAATGATGCAGTCCACTCCAAAACACGATGATAAAAAAAATAGTATGTGAGCAAAAGGCACCACATTTATTATACCATATTAGACATGGCTAATTATATAACGTAATCCTAGTTGTCATGTCAATATAATCTATTTGTTCACTGTTTTGGAAACGATGTTAATTATATCACTCATACTATACACAGTTTCTCCATTAATTTATCGACTTGCGTTCTTGAATGCTCACAATGATTGTTTCAGAATAGATTGTTTTTTTTATCTGTACATGGCAAGCAATTCCACCAGACATGCAAAGGATTATTCCGAGTCATATTGAATGTATTCCTCGAAACGGATGAGTGATCTAATACAACTAACTAATACATCAGTTATAATTGTACAGAAATTACCATTATCCTCAGCTAACGGGCAAATTTGTTATTTTCTAAAAGTCCATTAGTTGTATACAAAAAAACAAAAAAGTTGCCATTTGTCGCAGTTCACAAAAGTATTATTTTATAAATAGAACAAAAAAAAAAAACCTGAAAGCTTACGTTCCCAAGAATATTGATTCATTAGGCTGTAAATATGGCATATGCAGTATGGGGTCGGAGCATGGACATACAAGCAAATATTTGTAAAAAGTGGCGTAGCTAGAATATTTCCAGTTGGTTTTGGGAAGGCGCGGGGGGGGGGGGGGTGGTCTTGGATTTTTACTGAACAAGAAAAAAAGGTCCTTACCTGTCTATAGACTGTCTACAATCATTTATATCTCATTAGTTATCTAATGTGGCCCTAAAATGATCGAGCATTACATAGGAGCCCGTGGGGGGGGGGGGGGGGGGGGGGGGGTTGGTGGGCTGTGCCCCCAATAATTTGGAAAAACAATACAAAACATAAGGAATTTTTTTTTGAAAAAACAAAATACATAAGGTGTGCCCTCAAAATAATTTGTGTGCCCCCAATCAGTCCGACCACGCTATACCCCCGGTATACCCCAGATCCAATTATGATGCTTGATGTCGCAGGTGCAGGCACATCGTCTAGTAATCAAGATCCTGTCATGATTGCTGTGGCAATTAGCTCCTATACCACGCAAATCGATGCCATGTATTTTAAAGGGATCTAGTAACTTTGTTGACAAGTGCAAAAAGTGATGCGTGGTTAATAAAATGTGTATTGGTGCGATATGATATGTCCAGAAAGTAATGTGTGAAAATTTCAAGTTAATTGGATGTTATTTGGCCCAGAAATGAGCGAAAATGCAAAGTGATATTCACTTATATTACTCATTGCACTTACTTTGTACACGGCTGAAAAGGTCCCGTAGATAGTTTCGTATCCGAACACTTCAATCGTAAATATCTTTTGAACGAAATGAAAAGTTGAAAACCCGAAACCGGATAATACGAATAATAATAACAATTGGATTTTGGACAAGTTGGACAATGTTACTAAGTCCCTTTAATCGGGTGGAAAATAGTCCTGAACATTCAGATTTGGAGGACGAAATTGCCGAAGGTTAACAAATCAATAATGATGGTGAGTAAACACATGACGAAATAGTGACGCATATCTTTATATATAAGTAGACATTATGCTTTTATTTCGTTTGCATGATAGGAACAAATTCAAATATATAATTGTTATTTTGTATGCGTAAACTATGATAAGAAACGATACCGATAATAATTCTTTGTCACGAAATACAGATATTTGTTTAGTGCATGACTTTACGTATAAGTTTTATGCATTCATATTCATTTATTTAATTATTTCTCTTTTATAGGTTTTCCCGCTCAATTTGACACTTTTTTCAATCGAATTCATTAAGGGTCATTCAAATTCACGCATTACCGCGTAATCGTTGGTATCGGTCTTCCAAATTCCGAATAAGTGCAAGCGAATTCATGCATACGCATAAGATTTCGAGAATAGACACAGAACTTCCGGTATGGGCATTCGAATTCGCGAATGTGCAGCCAACTGTCCTTTCGCGAATTCGAATGACCATTGATGAAAAGGTATGCTCTTTGTGCAAATTCACTTGCTCCTACGTGATTTTGAACGACTATTTACGAATTCGAATGCTGCTTTGACACGGCGATCGCAAATCGCGCGAATTCATTTGATCCTATTATCAATTGGATTGACACGATCGCGAAATTGAGCGGGAAAACCTATAATAACATGTTAAAGACAATTTTAGATATGTTATTCAACAAAAACACACAAGTGTATTTACTAACTGGAATGAGATTTGAGTGAGTTTTGGTTGGTTGCTCGTGAATGATGTTATAATTAGCGGCAATTGTGAAAGGATCGCCCCAGTGGTGTGTCTGGGGGGGGGGGGGGGGGGAGTGGGGGGGGGGGGTGGCACGTACCCCCCAATAATTGACAAAAGCAATAGAAAACATAGTTGAGCAAATAAAGTAATACTTAAGGTGTGTCCCCAATTAATTTGCGTGCCCCCCTACAAAATAATAATAAAAAAATCAGTCCGACCACGCTACGCCACTGGATCGCTCATTTATACATGTTGTCCAAATATTATTGGCATATTATAAGCCTCTTGTTTGTTGTCCGATTCCGATACAAATTTTCCTCGGTTATTCCTCTTCTCATTCCCCTAGTCCATTATAGGCAATACTAAAACCTGTTCTGGAATTTATGTTAGCTAGTTATCAAACTGCATGAACAATGTGTATGACTTTGGCAAGCACATGTACACGCAGACGGACAGACAATCCCAAAACATGATTGTGTGCATTATATTCATCTTCTTCATCTGAATGTTTTCTGTAAACGACGGAATCTACAATAAATCAAGAGTAAATCACTGAAATTAAAATCTCATTTTAAACATTGGAAAGAAATGATGCGTAATAAAGATGGATAAATACATTTCTTGCATACCGCTGCGATGTCATATTTAACTTTCTGGTTTTTCATGACACTCAATAATATCTGCGTTTATAAGAGCATTAAATACAAATAAGACAAATTCCATCCATACAAGTCATACGCAAACTTCCGTTCGTGTGATCAAGAAAAGTGACAGAAATGTATGCGTAAAAGTCACGATGAAATCCTTTTCTGGCTTTTACATTGTGCATTGTCTGCATTTGGAAGATCATTAAATACAAGAGTCTTTCGTCCATTGATACAGACGCGAACTTCCGTTCGTGTGAGGTAAAGACTGGGAGGTACAATGGAAGAAATGTAGGGAAATATAAACCGCACGCGTTTATTATGACTTTCAATTGTGTATTATATATCTAAGTTTGAATGGGCATTTAACGAATACAAAAGATTTCTATCCATATAATACAGACACAAACTTCCGTTCGTTTGTTGTGATGTCACTACTGGAAGATACAGTGGAAGGTCATGAGACATATTCTGGGTTATAATGACGAATTCAATTGCGTATTTATTATCCATATCTGCGTTTGAAAGAGGTCTCCATCTATTACACAGACGCATACCTTTTTAAAATAAATATTTGTAAAAAGAAGAAGAGTTCAGTTTTAGTTTAGAGGGCGCTTCAAGAATTTGTTTGCACAGAAATACAATATAGAAATTCTTTGTGTGAAGTAATGAAAAACTGGCTGCTATCGACTCAAGCATTCATGCTTATGATAGTTTGCCTCCGCATTTATCCTGATTCTTTGTTTTACATCCATATTTTCAAATTCTCAATTATATATATGTATTTTCTTTGTGTATATCAACTGTCACATTTATATAAATCAATTATATTATATATTATTATCATGATTATTGTTATTTGAATATGTTGTATTTGATTTTTTCAATAAATGCAGAAACATCTGATTAAAAAAAAGAAAAAAAAAGTGTAACCACTTTGTTAAATCAAAATCGGTTCAGAAACAGCTGAAATATCCACAAAGTATATCCGATTGAAATACATTTGGGGACCAACAACTTTACTCTGATTAAATAATTATTCAAGAAAATATTTTAAAATCCTACACATGTTTTGAATCATTGCCAAAATGGTTTAAAACTTGTTTTGAATAATTTCTTTATTGAATAATTATTTCAACCAAACATCACATTTAAATGTTTTGATAATAAAGATTTATTTTAGGTGTCTGGAGGGCGCCCTCTTGATTACCGGCTGCTTTTTAAAAAAATTTATGAAAACAGCCCTGTAAAGGCCCAGTCCCATACTGACGATTTTCACGGCGAACTACAACAAATCAGAACGAATCAACAGGAATTAGAACTAACCAATACAAACCGACACGAAACCAACGCGACAAAATGTTTTAATCAACTTTCAGGAATATTATGACTGTGGTAGAACATGTAACAAGCAAGGTATGTCCTGAATGTGGATGAAATAGTTTGACATATGCTTATTTCGCTATATAGTTAACCAATTAGGGGGATGATCGGTCATTGCGAGGGAGCGAAGCGACTGAGGGGGGGGGGGGGGGGGGAGGGTGTGGGAGGGGTGTGGGAGGGGTGTGTCCCCCCTCCCACGGTAGGGAGCTTTTGCATTTTGGGGCTTGAAATTGTGTAATCTGGAGCATACCAAAGGCAGCAGTTTCACTTTTTATAAACTTGTTTCTGAGTTACCGTGTTATAAATAAACACAATTTATGAAATCAAGTTTGCAGAAAACAACCAAACCCAAGAGCGGAACGCACTTCTTCTGCCTACGGAGGAGTGAGTAAGAATGTTTAACAAATAAGACATACGATATAAGAAACTATACACATCAGTCACATACACAACTGGATGCTCAAAGTCACCACACAATGGCACACAATGAGAAGAAGAGTTTTCATGTAAAACATAAACCACATGTTATGCATTTATTATGTATTACTATGCCAAGTACGCAGGTATTGCCGTACATAATATACATCATCTAAATAGATGTGAATTTTTAAATCTCATGGCCTTGCAATGTAACACGACTCGTGTTAGAATTCATAAGTTTCCTTTCTTGATAACGTTGGTGCATGATCATGTTGATAATACAGAAAGGAAGAGTTATTTTCAAACTACTACTGTATTATTATAGAAGTGTTTGCACATGTTTTCTGTATAACTGTATGTTGCATTCATAACAATATTCCGAATATTTATTTCAATGTACAATGTACCTAAACACTTTAAAAATATTTGTTTACTTAAAAGACAGTCTCATTCTTTTTCAGGTATCTTCAGGTTCAGTTAAACATTCCATGATAAACCAAATAGACACTACGTATACGTGCATCAAGGCGGTTATATTTCAACATCCACGGTCAAGAGTTTCATTATGCACTGATTAGTCTGTAACGTTTAGGCATTCATATCTTATATTGATAAATCTCACTTCAGTGAAACGAAAATATACAGGCATATATCATAACACAAACAATTAAATGGCTGGTAGTACCTAAATATAAAGAAAACGTTGTATATTAGTCCAATTTGGTAGCCACTTCCACAATTACATGTGCCAGTATACTTTTTTGTTTGACCCTCCCAAATATTGGGGGGGGGGGGGGGATAATAATACAGGCCATCCCCCCCCCCCCCCCACCTCAAATATTGGGGGGGGGGGGATATATCCCCCCATCCCCCCGTGATCGACGCCCATGTAGTTAACATACACAATAAATCCACAAACGATTGCAGTTTGAGTTAGAATATTAAAGGTGCACCTGTAAAGTGTCAGATATTGCTCAAAATGACATTTGAGACTTCAATCCTGTACCAAAATCATTGTAAGATATGTCCGAATGATGTGTGAAAGTTTCATTGAAAAAGAACACTGCTTTCCTGGTTAAACAAGCGAAAATATGCGTCAGCTTTTACAACGGACCTTTTTGAGCTGAATGATAGATATCGTCATACTAAAGGGGCATTTGAAAAAAATCTAACCCTATTTTATACTTCTCTTACCATAAGCTAAACGACACGGTAGAAGAGAAACGAGGAAGCTCCAAGTAATTTTTGTGGAGTTAGACACTTTACAGGCATCCCTTTAAGGGAAAAAGAAGAAGGAAAGGAGGAGGGGAGGAGAAGAAAAATCGAAAGGAGAAAAAGAGGGAGGGGAAATAAGGAGGAGGAGATAGAGGATAAGGGGGAAGAGGAGAAAAAGAAGAGGAGGATGAGGGGGATGGGAAGTAGAAGGGGAAGAAGAAGAAGAGGGAGAAAAAGAAAGAGAAGAAAAGGAAGAGGAAGGGGAGGAGGAGGAGGGGAGGGGAAGGGGAAGAAGAAGAAGAGGAAAAAAGGGGACGCCCATACATTTGTAAGTAGTATAGCATCTATAATTTGATTAATTAGTTATCATGAATATACTTATGTGACATATATCATGTATATGTATCCATACTAACCATAGTATCCATAAAATGATTTAAGCTGGGTAATACAGGTTGCTGCTTTAACAAATTATCAATAAAAAGAGAAAATGCATCGATAACTATTATCACTTACTACTTCATTATAATATGAGCGAGAGAGTGAACTTAAGGGTATACAATATAATATTTGTACAAAATTAATCAAAATGAATATAAAACAGACTTTATTATTGCAGATTATACAAACACCATGGAATAAAGCTATGTTTGCAGCGGTTTGTTTTGCATCTGGGTGGGCATATGTGTCTACCACTACACAAATTATATGCACTATCCGGAATACGCTCTGGAAGAAGGTAAATTAATTCATGATCAGGGTTTTGCAATTGTTTAAAGAGTAGTAAACACATTTTCTTTCTACGATCAAACAATGTTTCTAATTTCAAGAAACCAAGAGCTTCAGTGTATATGACAAGTGTGCATAGGTGTACCCGGGGGGGGGGGGGGGGGGGGGGGGCGGGTTGAACCCCCCCCCCAAAAAAAAAAAAATTTGGACTGGTCCTGGTCTCGGCTTCGAAAATTTTCAGGACACCCCTCCGCTTACACTACTCTCAACCAATGGTCCCGGTGTGGTGCTATATCCGTGACCTGCGAAATCCGTACCCAGTCGCTAATGCGCATGCGCTTTTAGACAGTTATGCCTATATATGGTGCGTGTCTTGCGAAAATCGTGTCCATTATTACGCCGCAATTTCATTCAAATAACAAATTGACACATGTTTTATCAAATTTTTAAATGGCGTGAATGGATTTTCTTAATCCACCGTCGGGTTTTGACAACACTTTATGCTGCAAGGAGCCTCAAGGAGGGATTTTGCATGCTTTATTACAAATGGCATGAATGGGAACAAATTTTGCAGGCAATTTTCCAACAAGTCCAATTGTTCATATTGTGCACTGTCCGATTGTTCAATAAAAAGAATGTGAGGAAATCGTTGCGGCATGGCGACATTTTTGAACCGGTTCAAAACTATATATCGTTGTGCTAACACGAATCACGGCGTTCTTCGCGATGCGCAACGGTTTGAAGAACGAATTACAAGCGATTTTCTCCACGAATGATAATCCGTTGCGAGTCGCCGTAGAAATCGCCACTATATGGGACCGCAACTTTTTTTTCTGCCACGATTGTTCTACCGCGATGGTTAAAGACAAAAGAAGGACGAACTGACTCGTCGAATAACGACGAAGAACGAATATTCATTATGAGTCGCCGTACAATTCTTCCCAATTCGTTGTTAAACCCCCGTTAAACCGTGGCTAAATCGAGTCGATTCGTTCTAGTAAACCGTTGTGAGTCGTTGCGAGTCACCCTGAAAACCGTGAGTTTTCCTACCAATTCAGTATCACTGAATTATAACTTATTTTTTATGATAACTTTATGATATTAACAAGTTTTAGTTATTAAAATTCTGTTTGACCAAAACGACAATATTTGGGCAGAAGGCAACGCATAGTTGAAATGATTTATTTTGTGAGGTAATGAAAAACTGCATGAGTGTCAAAGCATACAATTCTTATGACAGAATAAACTTTATTTGGTCAAAATCGGTTTAGAGACGGCTCAAATATCCATAAATATATCCATTTGTAATGGGCCCCACAATAATTCAACAAATTTGAACCAGCCGTTGAAAAAAAAATGCTTACACTTTTCAAAAATTTACTAAAGATGCTTTTAAATAGTTGTTGATGATCTCTCTATTTAATCATCATTTTAACAAAACATCACATGCACAATTCTTTTATATAAAAAGAAACCAATGAGGTTGTAGAGAGAGCCCTCTTGAGTTTTAACGGCTCTTTTTGACTGATAAATGCAGGCTTTTTGTACTTAGTCGTTTGTAATTTTGTATTCCTTTCGAGCATGGTGGAGTTATAACTATCTAGTTTGTGATGTAATGGTGCAGGTTTTGGTAACTAAAGTTTGACTAAACTGACTGTAACTTATTATACCAAAACTCAACTATCCCTTTAACACGAGAACTTGGTCTTCACCCATTTGGTTTATACATAGGCCTATCTCATTTAGTCTATTTAAAGGGGACCACCAGGCAAAGGACAACACATTATTATATGTTTTGATACCGTTTTGTGATATCAAATAGATACCCAACATTTTGCAAAGGGTTGTGTAATTCATAAACAAAGCAATTAATTTCCACCACTTACGGAACCACGGCTATCTCGTGGTTCCACACGGGCCAGGCATTTGCGAGTGCGCCAATGCAATTCACGCGTATGCAATAGAATCCCGGATGATTCGTTCACTCTGCATATAATTATAGCGCCGCTGGCTCTGCTCGCATAATAGTCTGCGCATTCAGACCGCATGACCGCATGGCTGAGAATGGTGATGCGTTTTCCAATTATATATTTTTTTTCTGAAAACATATTTTTGTGAACTTATTGAAGGAATGGAATACTAAAGATGTTACCTTTCTATAACAAGATTATTATTTGTGGGTGGTGGTACCCTTTAACTCCCATTAGACCCCGTAACCTTAACCCAATCACGAGTATATAGAATCCCACATCCCAGCAGGGCCCGCTGGTATAGAGCAGTGTACGTCCCTATCCTAGGTAATTAATGTTATTATACATTGTATAACTTGTAAATTGTACTTGTAAATCCAAACCGTAAGCCTCTGTGCGTACCGATTTTTGAAGACGAAATGTGAGTAGATCAAATAGGTATATAGACCAAACAGTACGTTTTACCAAAAGCATCCGCTAGACTTTATTATAATTCATGATGACCATTGCGAATTAAATGGTCCAATATATTTGTAGATCTTTAACTATTACCTAGAAACTGCCTCTTCAATTGACACTGTGATATATGCCATCACCACATTAAATGCCGCTAAATGTTTGCGCTCGTTTTGCAGACGTCAATAAAAGTCAACCAGATGATGTCATATTGCATAGAAACCAAAAATTAGGTTATCTCTGGTTATAACATGCGTTGAGTGTCAAAACACTTAGATCTATACATTTTGGTGACACGACATTTGCTCCGGCATTAATTGCCCCGAGTGTTAATCGCCACGCTATTTCAATTGATAAATTTAATTTCAGTTCATATATACTATTTCCACATTCTGCATAAAAAAAAATTAAAAAAATCGTTTTAATTAGATTGAATTAGCTTTAGGTTTGGGTAGGTATGATTCATGCTATATGGTGATGGTTAATGTTTGTTTAGGGCCAGAAATCTACGTTGGTATTATGAAAGATTAATAAGTGAGAAAACGCCAGCGGAGCAAATGATTGTCACCGGAGTAAAAGTCATGATGAAACATTTAGATTGTAGTTTGTTGACACGAGATGCGCGCCATAAGAAATCTGCAGCAAACACATCGGCAACAAATAAAACAAATACAAAAAATGCGTACAGGTGGCGGTTGCGCACACACGGTACCGTACCTCATCAGGACAGTCTCTTCTTTATCCTCTTCTTCTGATCATGATGATGATGCATCTGCCTCCTTCAATCCTGAAGATTCTTGAAGATAATCAATCGTCTGATGCCCAAATGCCAGTGTGAGGATGGTCACGATAACGGACAGACACTCCGCAAAAGTCGGAAGATTATCAAAGTTCATCCGATCATCATTATAATTTATCATGATTATTATTTTGTTTTAATTATTTTTCTTTTAACTTAAAACGTCTGCAGAATACTTTGATAGGCCCATCGTTGAAACGTTCGGCGTTGAAGATCTAGACTTGTAGTGAACTGCTTTTGACCATCAAAGGCTCGCACTGTTATTATATATCATCTTGTAATTGTTCAGAGTAAAGAATGATGTTGATATGAAAGGAAATTATTTTCATTTTCTTCGCCACTGGCTATAGGTAAGTTTCTATTTTTTGTCATCTATAAAAGAGTTGTTAATTAATTGTGTAATTCTTTTTATTATACTGTCATCTTGATACCCGCAACTTTAATGTCATAATCTATATATTTTTGTTATTTTCTTCTGCCCTTGTTTGTTTTCATTATTGTGGTTAGGGTTATTAATATCATTATCATCATAATTTAATTACTTTATGATTGTCATTATTTGTTTTTTATTGCATTCATGCTCCATATGTAACATCCGGACTTGGGCATGTTTATTTCCCCCCAATAGTTCTAATTAATTTATTTAGAACCTTCTTCGCCTTTCCCAAGAAGTATATATTTATGCAGTGTAATTAATCACATAATATACAGTATACAAATATTTTTGTTCAATTTTGAAAATGATCGTAAATGTATTTGATAAGCATAATTATGTTGATAGAAACGAATATTAAAAAATAAATACATTTAAATTAATAATGATATAACTTGGATCCCGTGGCGATTTCGGAATTATCCAAATGTGCGTATTAGTGTTCTTTACTTTATTAGACGAAAACAAAACAAATGCAAAACAAAATGGCACAAACATCGCCTCCACCCACCAATAGTACATGACTGTATAATAAGAATTTTGTCTTCTCTCTTACGTTTGTGTAATTCCATGTTGGTTCCATTCGGCCATGCAGGTCTCCATCTTAAAGGGGTCTGGTAACTTCGTTGTCATAATGCAACAAGTGATGAATGGTTGTTAAATGTCTATTTTTGTAATCTGATATTATGTCCACTCAGTAATGTGTGACAATTTTACGTTAAATGGAGATTATATGTTATAAACTTTCCAGTGGATAATTAAACATCCGAACATTTCAATCATAAATATCTTTTCAGCAAAAGGGAAATTCGATAAACCAAAAACTGTTCATGCTTCTATTGGTAATACGAATACAACAAGGTCATGAAGGTATGAGATAACCACTAGAGTTTGTGAATACGGACATGTTACTAGATCCCTTTAACATGTTTAAGACGAAGAAGAACGTATTGATTAATTAATGTATGAAGAGTCATTTTTATTTTCTTTAACAGTTATGACAACACTTATAGGTCACCTCAGAGTGGACTGTTTGTCAAATCGATTTTAGCTGCATACGTCTGCGGTAAAATCTACACTATTTCTCCCTCTATTTGTGCCAGGTCTCTGACACGCTTTCGGTTGAAAGATTTGGTCATTAACTAAATGATTGAGCGATGTTTATAGACGCAATGAAGCGATTGCCAAATGCGTGCGCTAGGGGCGTAGCTATATGGCCGGGGGAGGGGCACGTGCCCCCTTAACAAATTGTCCGTAGCCCCCAAGAACTGTGACCCCGAAACCCCCACACAAAACCAGAAAAAACAACAAACAAACACATGCTTGCGAAAAAAAAAATGGACAAAGGTAATCGGCTACATCATTTTATTTTCAAAGGCAGAAATCATCATTTTCGGCAAATTAAATAGTGAATACATTTTTTTTTCTTCTCCCGTCTTTTTGCTTTATTGTAAGGTGAAAACCGGTTCCCCCTCATGAAACTAATTTAAGGCCCCTCTGTTGCCCTCACTGGAAAAAATCTTAGCTACGCCACTGACACTCACTTCTATACACATGTAGATGTATGTCTTCATTTTGAAGACTGCATGCCTTGGCAACTGGTGAATGTTTTGTTGTTTGATTTTCAGAGGACATGCTCATTTTTCATTAAAATAGTCGCGGCGCGCGGTTATAAACCATTTATCAGAGCATATGCCCCTTGATTCCTACTATAGCACTAAATAAAACTACAAAATATGCACCTTTATAATTAAATTGTATTTGTATGCAGTTTTAGACATGCTGAAATGATGGCTATGTATAATATATACAATTTTGTTAACATCACAACCCACACGTCGTTAAAGGGTACCACCACCCAAAACTAATATCCTTATGAATAAAAGGTAACACTTTTAAAAGTCTCTTCCAGTCCAAAAGGTTCGGACAAATATGTTTCCGGAAAATTATATACCGGTAATTGGAAAAAAAAGCATCATCATACTACAACATGTGCTCATAGGTCTGCATACGAAGACAACCTTTTGTCTAGGACGAACACATCGTCCGTGATTATACATTGTCTCCAAACGTACGCGTGAATATAATTGGCGCACTCGCAAACGTTCGGCGCATACGGAACCATGATGCCATAATGGTTCCGTATGAAGTGGTAATTAATTGCATTGTTTATGAATTGCGCAACCCTTTGCAAGATGTTGGGCATCTATTTGATATCACACAACGGTTATATGTTGTTCTTTGCCTGGTGGTCCCCTTTAAAAATATATGAACATTTATTGCATTTATACAAACTAATAATATATTACATAATACAAAATAGCCTCTATGATGCTGCCATATTTTCATGTTGGCCTTCATTATTGTGTTATTCGGCAATGGTCGTGATGGTTACATACATTATATGCCCGTTCACACACACATAAATTAGCGCGATTTAAATTTCAAAATTTGAATCGCAATCCATTTTTTTTTTTTTTTACCCGTATGGACATACAAATTTCAATTTTAATCGCGACTTGAATCGCGATTCCATTAATTTCACTAATTATTGTGTTTTCCCCTACGTGTAAACGGGCGCAAATTAAAAGTTACATGTAAATCGCGATGTGTTTTAATGGCTCTTTTTGAATATGACAACAGGCTTTTTACTTAGTCGTTTGTAATTTTCTATACCTTTCGAGCATGGTGGAGTTATAACTATTAGTTTGTAGTGTTATTGTGCATGTTTTGGTTACTAAAGCACATCCTTGCCAAAACTGTACTACCCCTTTAATAAAGGGAATCACCACGCAAAGAACGACACAGGCTTATATTATTTGGTACCGTTGATTGATATCAAATATATGTTCAACACTTTGAAAATGGTTGTGTAATTCTTAAACATTACAATTAATCACCAACGTGTACGGAACCAACATGGCCTCATGGTTCCGTATGCGCCAAACGTCTGCGAGCGCGCAAATTATATACACGCGTGCATTTTGGAGACATGCGTAATTTATTTCCTAGACCTACTTCTATGTCCTAGACATAAAGTCTTCGTCTGCAGACATATTAACATAGTATGGTGATGACCTTTTCAATTAGATAATTTTTCTACGTGGAAGCCTATTTTTCTGATTTTGATGGTAGAATGGACTGCTAAAGTTATTACTTTTCATTTTGGGCGTTGCATGGTTCTCTTCAAGTTACCATAACTGTTCTTCCGTAACCCATAGCAACAGTCGCCACTATAACGCATGCGTGTATTTTGATTAAATTATTTATAATAATATAATCAAATTTAGCCTCTCGTCTCTTAGGACCGGGAAAGAAAACTTTATCACTTTATCACTAAACGCATTTTCACACAACACTGAATGAAGTAATGATAATTCTTATCTTCTTTCAGCATGTTCAGATAAATTGTATAGTCTTTTTTTGTAATTGTATATTGTACAGCCTAATTTACACTAGGATATTCATTATGTATGTTTTGGCGGAGTTCTTAAATCATTTCCGTAAGAAAATTGGTCGCGTAAATTATTGGTAGCTGTATGTATTTCATTAAAGAGAAATAGGTCCTTTGTCATATTTCTTCCCCCTTTATAATGATTATAGTTGCTGATAAAAATACATTTTGATGAAAGGCAATTCTTGAGTTGCCCTCATTCAGTTCTTTTCAAGAAGGTAATGAAGTGTAACACATTTATTCACAATATTCGACTGTCAATTAGAGAAGGAAATGAAGGAACGTTAATTTGGAAAATCAAGTGTAAACATATTGGAAATGCTTTACATTTGTAATGAAACGTTGTTTTCCATAAAAACGCTTTACGTCAGCATATACTGCTGAAAAATGTTCATCTCCTTTTTTTCTTCTTCAATATTATGGTTTTTCATAACATAACTTTTTTTAAATTGTAAAAGTGTCTTTTGATTGTCACTCAGAATAACAAACAAAATATTGTTGCTGTTGTTTTTGCTGTTCTTCTTTCATGTTTCTTTAAAAAAAAAGACATCATACTAAATAAATACATTAAATATATTTGATACATTGAGCAATTTGTGTGCATCATTTCCTTTCTTCCGTTTGATTAGCTTATCAAATTTTCAATTGCAGAGATGGTCAATTAACCAAGTAGGGAAAATCTTTGTCCGCTACCCCTTTTGCACTGCCATCTATAGAGGAAGGGGGTAGGCATCATGGCGGGGGGGGGGGGGGGGGGGTATTTACTTTTAAGGGGAGGGGGAGCCCCTGCAAAACTATTATGATGATATTATTATGTAATTTGATTTGATTAGGGGGAGATTGGGGTGGTGGATGTTTACTTTGAGGGGAAGGGGAGCTCCTGCAAAACTATTATGATAATAAATATGTAATTATATTTTGTTAGGGGAAGGGGACAACAAGGGTAAAGAACTCTCATGGTTGGGGATGGGGGGGGGGGGGGGGGGGCAGGGGGAGTTGCTCCCGTAACACGCTTCAATTATCTGCAAGTGACTGCGCAGCAGTCTTCTGTTACATCTGTTTGTTCGTTGAGATGTGTCTGCAGCTGGAGCATGTGTATAGATGTACCCTGAATGACAGCGAGGTCTAATATAGCCCATACATATAGATAGGATTAAGAGATGATACTGCTCCATACAAATATTTGTATAGAAACAGACAAAACGTCGCGGTGCTAATTAGCAACGTATTCCCGATTAATTTGGGCTGGGGACTTCATGTTTCATTAAAAGCTGCACGCACGCGCATGCATAAGCTAGAATGACGTTATATCACATACGGTATGCTTTTCACATTTGTAAACAAACAAAAAGAAGAAATCTCAAGATTCAGAATAGAAAACTGGCAATTTCTGTCAAAACATAATCCTCTCACACAATTGTGAAAAAAGGGACATTTCAAGAATAGAAAACTGGCAATTTCTGTCAGAGAGTAATCTTTTCATTAATGCATTTGTGCTTCAATGTTATATAATTATATACTCCCAACTTCTGTTTTTAGCTAATTGCATGCAATAAAAGCTAGTAGTAGTAGCAGCCAAGACGGGTCATTTAAGTGCGTATCTCACTGGCGGAGACGTCGCCGCGACTACCGCGACTGATCAGTCGCGGTAGTCGCGGCGACGTCCCCGCCAGTGAGACCGGAAAAATGGCTTGTAATCTCACCAAGGCGACGTCTCCGCGACGTCTCCGATAGGTCGCCATGGGTCTCCACAAGGTTGCGGAGACGTCGCCGCGACTTCTGCCTGTCTATATATACCTATATCTACAAGAAGATGATAAACACCTCAGTCACGTGGTCTCTAAAGCGGGTCAAGCAACGTCAAGCAGTGTCGCGGAGACGTTGCCGCAGCATTTCCTCTTTGTCGCCTTGGTCTCCAGTAGGTCTCCGTGACGTCGCGGAGACGTCGCGGAGACCTGCTGGAGACTGGAAAAAGTAAAAAAAAAAAAATGTATTTTCCCGCGACTCACCGGAGACTCGGCTAGTCTCCAAGAGACGTCGCGGAGACGTCGCGGAGACGTCTCCGCGACGTCGCCGCAACACTTTGGAGACATCTCTGCGACGTCGCCGCAACTGATGGAGACGTCTCCGCGACGTCGCCGCATCTGATGGAGACGTCGCGAAGACGTCTCCGAGACCTGCTGGAGACTGGAAAAAGTCAAAAAAAAAAAAAATTTTTTTGATTTCCCCCGCGACTCCCCGGAGACCCGGCTAGTCTCCAGGAGACGTCGCGGCGACGTCGCAGAGACGTCTCCGCAACCAGCGGAGACTCGATTCGCTAACAGGTCGCCAACTAGTCTCCAGGCCGGTGAGATACGGCCTTTAGGGTGGGTGGGGCAAGGAGGTTGATATATGTTTTTTTGTAGGGTAACCTTGTGTCCCCCCCCCCCCCCCCCCCCCCTCCCTCCGATAACAATATTGAATATCGACAGCAATTTAATTTTTGTCTGAATATTGGTAATAATAATCATAATTATATAGCATTTATAGAGCGCTATGTATCTAGGTGCCCTATTCAGAGGCGCATTTATCCTTGGTCATCACTCATCAGGTCCAGTTAAAACCCGCACAATTATCTTGTGCACCATCTCAATGATGTCCAAAGCTGCCCAATGATGTAGAGCGCTACATGCTAATTTAACACCCGACCAAGTACCCATTTATACTCCTGGGTATAGAGCGCAGCAATGTGAATTAAATGCCTTGCTGTAGGACTTAAAATACCGGGGCATCGATTGGGTTCGAACTCGGGTCCCAATACTTTATTTATTTATTATTTGGGGTCGGGGGAGAGGAATGTAGTCCGTGTGTGGTTTGTACTAAAGCGCCCCACAGTCTCGTAGGCCTATTATGGTTTTCATGAAGTTCCGTCAATTCACTCATCTTTAATTTAAAATTTCTCTCTTCTACTTTATCTGCAGGTCTATACATTGTTGCTGACTGACTTATCATTCAGTGAGAATGGGATGAGCCGATCTCGAAATTCATCGCAGTATACAATCACTCTGCCTCGACATCAAGAGAAATGGGCAGTAAGATATCAGTTTACCCGCAAAGCCTCCGATGAACATACATTGTGATAGTGAAATCATTATCATTTCTCAGGCATCGCTAAAGTTTCCATGAAATCGACAAAAGTGGCATTTAAATAAGTGACTTATTATTATTTTTTTATTGAGGATCAGATTGTGCTTTAATAGCCCACAATCGATCGCGAGTTTGATGTTTCTCGGAGGAAAATATTTGTATCATGATCAAGAAATCAGAAAAGATTCTTCGAGGAAATGATATCTTTGTTTGAGTCAGGATGACACACGCATATAATGTGACGTCCTATGTGAGTGAACCGAACGAATATCCTGATTATTCACAATCGATAGCGAGCGTTTCGCTGCTTGGTTTGAGTGCCGTGCTATCTATCGCGTGCAATACCCTTAACCTGTTCATCCTACCGGGTCTGCCCGAGATCAACGATGCCAGCCAGGTCATCTACGTCTTCCTGTCCGTGGTCGACCTCCTGACGGGAGTCCTCCTCATCCCGATGACGATCGCGGCGACGAGGAGCGTGTGGCCGTTCGGGAAGATCGTCTGCCAGACGCTCGGTTATCTATTGACCCTCGCCACCGGCTTATCGTCGTTAGCCGTCTTTCTCTTGAACGGTGATCGATTCTTGGCCGTCACGCGACCACTGCGATACCCGTCCCTCGTCAACCGCCAGCGCGTCGTCGTCATGACAGTATCGAACACCATCGGGTCGATAGTCGTCATGTTCTTCATCCTATTTTTCGCCGGCGACCGATTCAACATCGTGGTCTATCGGGAGTTCGGCATATGCATGGTGGACTTCTCCGAGCCGTATTTCGCCCCGTACACCATCGTGTCGTTTGCCGTGTCCATGTGGGCCTACGCGATCCTTATCGTCGTGTTCTACGTCGTCGTGATGCGCATTGTGAAGCGCCACCGGCAAAACATCGACATCCAGAACAACGCGTTGGTGTCTACAATTGGACAAATGAGCGCGCACGATAGCGACATCCCGATGCAGAGGCGCACAACCTTGGCGAGCGTACTGGACGGTAATAAGGGGCGCGCGCCGGACAAACGAGCGAGAATAGCAGGACGCCCAGCTACCCGCGGACGGCTCAAGTCCATTGTTCTGACATTGTCCATGGCTGGTGGCTTCTACCTCGCGTGGCTACCTTTCACCGTTTGTGAGGCGGTCAGCGCGCTCCGTGGCGAGCGCGTCGATAAAAGGTACATGGTGATCGTGTCGCGTCTGACTCTGTGCAATAGCTGGCTGAACACAGTCATCTACATGATGCTGAAGGCGAGTTACCGAAACGCGCTCTTGAGGTACACAAAGAAATTGCGCGCGTGGTGCTGCAAATCCTCAAGTGTACGGAGCATTAACATACCTCCTTCATCTTGAAGCACAACATTTGGGCTATACGATTATACTTAAAAAAAAATATTTGAATTAATGTGTTTGTTTTTGGAAGACCATAATTCGCCATTTCACATTCCTCTTGTTAAAAAAATCCCACATTTAAAACAGTAACAAAAAGCTACTACTACTAAGTGGACGCATCCGAGATTGAGTTCACAATGCAACGCCATGAATCTTTATCCATCATCAATGTCTGCAAGTCCCCAGTTTCACACTGGATGTCTCTTGCAATGCAGTCCATATAGTTCAAAGGTCTCCTTCCTCTATTAGGACATGGGAGTCTCATACAGATCACATCCGAGATCACTAGTGACCAGCGAATCTCGTTCTGCGATGAGCAACAGTGGTAGAGATGGGTGGTATGTTTCCATAGATCTCTAGTTTAGTTTTGTGTTCCCTCCAACTAATATTTTGTACCCTCATAAGTAACCTATAGTAAAAGCTAGATGTACTGAATTACATGAATTTCGCGAGATCATTATGCAAGAGTATTATTTCAATATTATATTTACGGCCACATCGACCTTCAGATTCATATTCAATATATGAAGAGCTTAATTCCAAAAGGCGCTAAATGCACTTTTTCAACTTGGAGAAAAGCGGGTTTCTTTGTCCAACTTTGTACACAATGCCAATGGGAATGTGAAAATGGAACGATCCATATTGTGATTGGGATCGTGTAATTTGTCCTAAAATGTTGATTTCTAGATATTACGTAGGTTATTAATGCACTGATATCGTTAACTCATTTTTAATGAAACGTCGATTTAGCACGTTTTGGAACTAAGCTCTTCATATGAAGAGCTTGATTCCCCAAAGCGCTAAATCCACTTGTTCAACTTTGGACACAAAGCAGGTTTCTTTGTCCAACTTTGTACACATGCACTGTATAATGAATAATTATGAGCATTAATCGTTCCATGTTTTGATTTTGATTGTATAATCTGTCAAAAATGTGGAGTTCCAGATAGCTACGCAGCTTATTACTGTACTGTTATCGTTAACAGCGCCTTTTGGAACTAAATTCCTCATACATGTCCCGCAGATTTGAAACGTCACACAGAGTAACTCTATTTTTTGTAGTTCCACGTCTACTGAAGTCATTATAAGAAAGATTAAATATTAGGTTTTTTAATTTCACTTAATTTATATGTTTGTAATGTATATAATTGTTGGCCTTTAAACTTACATTTCACGCCTACAGTGCCGATATAATAATGCGGATGTGTTATTTGAACTATATACATGATAATAATAACTATTATACATGTGTGATTTTGATTCCTTTATTCCCTTAAAGGGACTTAGTAACATTGTCCAAATCCTCAAAATAAAATTTTAATTCTAGCGGTTCCCTCATACCTTGCTGTATTCGTATTTACAATACAATCATGGGACCGGTTTCGGTTTTTCAAATTTCCCTTTCGTTACAAAGATATGTACGATCGAAATATTCCGATAAGAAAAACTCCCCCGGAGTTTTGAAACCGTGTACAAAGTGAGTGCAGTGAGTTAGTGAATATCACTTTGTATTTTCGCTCATTACTTGGCCATGCAATGTCCATTTGACTTGAAATTGTCACACAATACCCTGTTGCATCAACCCTTCATCACTTTTTGCACATGTCAACAAAGTTACTAGATCCCTTTAATATGATTTGACACCAATCAAAATAATTTGGGTTTCTTTTTCAACACAAACATAAGTTAAAGAAAAGTGTTTGGTTTGTATTGCATTTATTGCTGTCTTTCTGATATTGTTCATCTTGCCATTTTCGTAGTTGTTTCATATTATTCTTTGTCAATTTGTATAGTACGGTACACCTGTTATTTTTTGTATGTTAATATTTAGATGCCAACATTAAATATAAAATCTGAATAACGGTCCCCTTTTCTTATTATATATATCATTACTCTAAAGTTGGAACAAGCGAAATATTCACATTATAATTAACTTCTATGCGCATGTCAATAATTTCAAATGTTAAAGCCATATAACAGTATTGGGAAACGTCCCACACACACACACAATTAAAAATCGGCTTTCATCGTGAAAGAATATAATCGTAACTTATTTGTTAATGAACAGATGTGAACAAAATCTGCTTTGAAATTAAATATATGAGCAGTAAAATGTTCGAAATAAAACAAGTCTTTTACCATGATTCAATTCAACCACATGTACGTTGCAAGCAAAAGCTATGCAAGCAGACGTGTACACGGCATGCGGGCTTGTCAACCAATACCCAGCCCAGCGGAGAGGGGCTAACGAGCGGTGAATTTAGGCCCAATTTCAGCGGCATGCTGGAGGCGTGAATTGAAGTTTCACTCAATATTTCTGCATTTAACGATACTATAAGGTTCACATTTTAGCACACAATCCCTTTTGTTTTTATTCTACGTTGTGTATTTCAACAATATTGAACAATTAGTTTGGCCAGTATAGATGCTTCGGTAACTTTCCCAATATTGTTATTTGGCTTTGGATGTGCAGTTTATTGAGCAACAAACAGTTTACCTAGTCAGGCGCGCCGATTCCACCGAAAACACAATGCATTGGGGGGGCAGAGCATTGTTCACAAACAATGCTCGCCCCCCCAATGCATTGTGTTTTCGGATGGAATCGGCGCCACTGTACCTAGTCCCCAACTAGGGTCAACTGGGTAAGCCTTAATGTACCCACTAAGTTAACACTATAGCAATTGAAATATCTTTGTGTTTACCTCTGGGCCACGCCATCTGTGCCCATAAATGCACCCCCCCCCCCCCCCCCCCACGTATTACGCCACTGCGTCAGAGAAAATGTCACAGGAACAAATCCGTCGCGTGCCACCTTAACTCATTACGTATGCTGATATCATTTAAAGGCTATTCAACTAGGCCACTAGGCAGCATAGAAATCTAATCAAATCCAAATCCTTCCTAGATGTTAATTCAACGCACGGTTCTCGTAGACCTGGTAGAGAATCGGTTAATTTATATTAAAAGGAATTTTCTCGATCGGAAACTCACATGGTATTTAATTGTATTATGTCCGGTCTACAAATGGGAATTCCCCCCCCCCCCCCCTAAACAAAAACAAAAAATGAATAAATAATAATAAATAGATTAGGTCCAAAAACGAAACCACGTTTAGCGGTTTGGCCAGGTTAGTTGTTTGGTTGTTTATTTGATTTTTTTTCTCCAGATGCGATGAATCATTTATGATTAATTTACATTTGCGACGCGACGACCGCACTTTAATAGTTTATGACATGTTTATTAAAAATATGCACAATACTTGTATTTCATGCCAATAAAATCTGGTGAATTGACATGCGTATGTCAGTTGCCTTCTTCGTTCGCTCGTTGTCACATTGACTATTTCGCATAACGCCCTCTATGCTCTTGGAATGTATACTAATATAACCAGCCTGATTTGCAAAGCATCACATTTTGTTTTGTTTGTTGGTAGTCTTATTTGGGTGCGGTTCCTTATTCCAAATGTTCGTTATTCCGAACACACACATTTCGTATACCTTGGGTTTGTTAATCCGAAAATGAATAGGATTCGTTAATCCGAACATTTGTTGCATTAATTCGAAGGTTCGTTTATCCGAAAATCAAATAGGGTTCGATATTCGAAGGTTCGTTTATCCGAAAATGAAATCGGGTTCGATATTCCGAACGTTCGTTTATCCGAAATAAAATGAGGTTCGTTAGTGTACATAAAGAGTACATTTTTAAGGTAAATACAAAAAAAAAACACACAGCTTTTAAATCATATTCAGATTGTAAAATAACTTCATTTTGAATATGCTTGCGTCTCGGTAATGTTGACATCTTTGGAAAGGGCAAAGTCTCGTCTTAGATAATACACCACTATCATATCCATTCACCGAGGGGGGGGGGGGGGGGGGGAGGGGGCACGTGCCCACCAATGCCCCCACGTACCTGCGTCAGAGAAAATGTCACAGGAAAACAATATGTCGCGTGCCACGAATGCTGATATCATTTAAAGGCTATTCAGCTTGGGCCACCTATTAGGCAGCATACAATTCTAACCAAATCCAAATCCTTCCTAGATGTTAATTCAACGCACGGTTCTCGTAGACACGTAGAGAATTCGGTTAAT
The DNA here is from genome assembly GCA_037951105.1 of Echinarachnius parma. Taxonomy (NCBI): domain Eukaryota; kingdom Metazoa; phylum Echinodermata; class Echinoidea; order Clypeasteroida; family Echinarachniidae; genus Echinarachnius; species Echinarachnius parma. The sequence continues at coordinate 1,386 of JBAMJV010012379.1, read as the reverse complement.
TTATATTAAAAGGAATGTTCTCGGAAACTCACATGGTATTTGACTGGATTATGTCCGGTCTACAAAATGGGGAATTCCAGAAAAAAAACCACCTAGGTCCAAAACGAAACCACGTTTAGTGCATGCTTAGGTCAGGTGGTTGGTTGGTTTGTTCATTTGATTTGTTTTTCTTCTCCAGATGCGCTTTATCATTAGTTATTAATTTACGTTTGGGACAGTGATAATGAGCGAAGAGCTGAACGCTTTAGGCTTATGCTCAGAAAAATGCCCCTTTAATACTTAAATTTAATACTAACCTCTCTTATACTGAATGTAATAATGAAAGTACGATATTATGAGGTCGAACGAGTTCTAGGTTGAACTCGTATAATATGTACGATGTGTTTACACACGATTAAGTTACACCAGCATTATTTACGTTCGGGTAATAATAGCACAGCTGTCTTTATGGGTTATCCGTGACTTATCGTGCCCTTCCGACATATACAAGTTCCATTATATATACTGCACATAGGGACATGTTGGATTAAATTGATATCACTTTTAATTTATATCTTGAATAAAATAAATAACTAAATTAGTTATTTATTTTATTCAAGATATACTCCATTCAGGTCCACCTATATACATTAGTGGACCTGCTTTACAATACATTTGCCCTGCAATTTAAACAAACAGTATACAATGGGAATAACTTATTAAATAATATACAATACATGATATAAGAACAAACATAAATAGGTTTAAAGAAAAAGAGCAAAAGTCAAATTTACTTAAAAGTATCAGACAACATGAAACATACAATGCAAAGTTTAAACAATAAATCATTAGTTAAAATACACCTACAACGAACATTATGGCCCGGATTCACAAAGGAGGTTTGTACAAACCCCGGTTCAAACCGCGGTTTACATCTATGAATGCCAATTGTAAACTGATGGATGAGAGAATGTGTACCATCAACATTGTTTCGGAAATAATATCGCTAGTGATATTCGTTTGTCTCGCAATGCATGGTCAACAAGGAATCTAAAATTGTTAACAATTGTCACATTGTTAACAAGTAAGGAATTACATTCTCTCTCCATCAGTTTACAATTGGCATTCCATAGATGTAAACCGCGGTTTGAACCGGGGTTTGTACAAACCTCCTTTGTGAATACGGGCCTTGACAACAGTGTGAAAACAATATCAATTAGAAAGAAAAACAAAACAAAAGCAGAATCAGTAAATAGAATACAATAATTAATTCAAATGACAAGATTACATTTTTAAATGCCATTTTTGAAATTTGATTAATTTCTACAATATGATCAGATGGATGAAATTGATATATTCAGATGATATAAGGAAAAACTTTAAATGCAATTTTTAGAATTTGATTTA